>OZ036008.1:15175184-15323134 GCA_964035015.1 Corallium rubrum
TGTATTTATTTTTAAGATCAAAGCTGGTGCAGCAGGAATTCATTTGGAAGACCAACTTGCCTCAGAAAAGAAATGTGGTCACATGGGTGGCAAAGTATTGGTGCCAACTCAGCAGTTCATCAGACTTCTCAACGCTGCTCGTTTAGCTGCAGATGTCCTGGGAACCACCACTGTTATTGTTGGCCGTACTGATGCCAATTCTGCTGGACTGGTTACCTCAGACATTGATCCCAGAGATAAACCATTCCTAACAGGTGAAAGGACTCCTGAAGGCTTCTTCCGTTGTCGAGCTGGTCTTGACCAAGCTATAGCACGTGCCTTAGCATATGCACCATACTGTGATGTCCTATGGTGTGAAACTGGTAAACCCAACCTCGAGGAAGCCAGAAGGTTTGCCCAAGCCGTCCATGCCAGGTTCCCAGGAAAACCACTTGCCTACAACTGCTCACCATCTTTCAACTGGAAGGCAAATCTTAATGATCGTGAAATCAATATTTTCCAAAAAGAGCTTGGCAAGCTTGGATTCAGGTTCCAGTTTGTAACCTTGGCTGGATTCCACTCCCTAAATCATGCTATGTTCAAACTGGCAAGGGATTACAGAGATAATGGAATGACTGCATACACGAAGATTCAAGAGGATGAGTTTGCCCTGGCCAAGTTTGGCTTCACTGCCCACAAGCATCAACGTGAAGTTGGTGTGTCATACTATGATGCTATAGCAATGGCGGTGAGTGGGGGAAATAGCTCAGTGACTGCACTGAAGGGCTCCACAGAAGATGAACAATTTAAAACTCAACATAAACTCTAAGAAAAAAACTAAGATTGTTAATATTTCTCAAGTTTTCTTACTTGCAATTCAATTCAATTCAATACAATGTGTTGCAGATGCAATGTTCAGATTTCAAATGAAATACATTGTGCATTTGGTGCACATTTCAGCCATTTCTATAATTTATGTTGAATTTATTTAGTCATTCAATAAATTCAATTTTAAACAACTGTATTTAAACATTTTTCTTATAAATACAAACTTATAATAAAGCATTAGTAATTAAGGCTTGTTACACAATCTTATATTTTGTAAATAAATACAAATTTTCTCATAACATAATAATAATAATATGTTTGTATTTTTTCTTGTATTTACAGGTATTTAAATTACTATACTTAATAAAAGTATGTTGATCTTAAAAATATTATTATGGTCACCTTGTTTGGAAATACATGTATTTGCAGAGTGCAAGTTCTTTATCTTTAACACACTGTTATAATAAGTTTTGGACACCATTACGGTATGTCACCCACTCACCCTTAAAAACTTAATTGAGAAAATGGTACATTGAATTACCCTTTGAATTGTGAAGGACTATTTTGTTGACACTTGACAACTTGGATGAGTTAATTGATTTGTTGAACAAGTCAATTTTTTTGTGGGGCCTGAGGTTTTGGAGTTACAGTAGCTTCCTGTTGAACTTAGATGTACATGTAGTGTTTGTTGAACTTTTTAAGTAATATGAACTACAGTAACAACTTATTACTACCAGTACTGTAAATAAAATAATTATTAATACAGTACTAGTTCATGATCACCTTAGTTGGTTTTCTTTGATGTACTGCAGTTGTTTATTTATATTTATTTAATTACTCTCAACCACACATAAATCAAGTTAATGCCCCAGGCTAATATATATTAGCCCAGGGCAATTAACTTGATTTATGATGCATGGTTGGGAAAATAAGGGTTAATCAATGGTCACAAAATAATGTGATAACGGATTAATTATTGCAACTGAAGTGTTTTTTAGACAATCTCTCTGAAAACAATCTCAGTATTCTTAGGCAACCTACCTCAACCTCCGTAACTATGTAAGTTATTTACCTTGGCCCTTCAGGCCTCGGTAAATAACTGACGTTATAAGTTACCTCGGGTTTGGTAGCTAACCTATACTTAACAGATGTTTGATGGACATCTGTCAGGCTCTCAAATAATCAAAATGTCTCAACATTAAAGTTCCAGGTTCGATCCCTGTCTGGGATTTATAAGGGATCATTAATTTATTACTGGACAGGTATGTACTGATGGTAATGTATGTATCATGACATTAGACTAATTCCTTTCTCACAAATAAGTTTTCCAAGTTCAAGGTCTTTTAAGATTTTTGCCTCGTGTTCTCGATCAGCAGAACAAGCAAAATCATCAGGTCCATTCCCACACCCACCAACTCCATTAATACATGATTTTCCAGGATGTACCATTAGTTCACAAAAGAAAGGATCAGATCTTGATTCTCTTTTTGTTAGTCTCTCAATAGCATGGACTATTCGCTCAACACTCATATTCTTTCCCATCAGATACATGCCAATAAATTTTTCTGGAAACCTGCAAAAAAATGATGAAAAGTTGCAAAAGAACTAGCACATCTAAAATAACTGCTAGGAAATTAGGAATGTTATATAATATAGAACAAGTTGTACACAATTACAAGTACATGTATTGTATAATTATCCAACAAAACAAAGACCAACCTCGTACCCAGGGTCTTATAACAAAGACACACATTGTGCAGTAAATACTGTGCCTTATAAGTACCCATTACATTGGAAGGTTCTCCCTTTAATAACAAAATCATCTGGTGTTAGAGTAAAACAAGAAAGGAGCCATTTTTGGGGGGCCATCACTTGTTAATGCTGCATAGGATATCTGAGGGTTCTCCTTTTGATGAGTAAATTGTATGTGGCATGGCATTATTTTTAGAATAGATTTTAGATTTAGATTTTAGAATTTAGAATAGTTTAATTATGCTCACGTTTTACAGTAATGAAAACTTATAATAATTTATTTACAGAATGGCACATATCAAGTTACTTAAATAAATCATAATTATGGGGTGTTATTATGGGGTCGTTATAAAGGGGTCGTTTGTGTCCTGATGAACCTTTTACTGGCCATAGTTGCTTTTTGTCTATACTGTATTTATTAATTTTACTCTGGCTAATGCCAGACTGACAATTTTACTCTGGCTAACACCAGACAATAACACCAGATGATTTTACTCACAAAGGGGAGAGCTCCTTGGTCAATAAAGGGTTAAAAACTCCTTTAACTCATTCCTGTCCAGGGACTTCCCCCGGGGTGAATAACATTGTCTGGCATTAGCCAGAATAAAATACTTAAGACCAATTCAGATAGGAAAGATTTAGAGAGATAGTTAATAACTCATTCCTGTCCAGGGACTTCCCCAGAGGTGAATAAAATCGTCTGGCATTAGCCAGAATAAAATACTTAAGACCAATTCAGATAGGAAAGAGTTAAGGGTAAACCCTTTACTGTCTAGTTGTTTTTTGTCTACTTAATAATTTTACTCTGGCTAATGCCAAATAATTTTACTCTGGCTAACACCAGATGATTTTACTCATCAAGGGGAGAGCTCCTGGAAAGCTGGTGAATAAAGGGTTAAGTTTCACATTCATCCCTTTTGAAATTTCAACATGAATTGATGAATATTTTGAATTAAATATACACACTGTACTGTACTGTACTGTACTGTACTGTACTGTACTGTACTGTACTGTACTGTACTGTACTGTACTGTTACTGTAGTGTAGTTAAAAGGCCAACCTGATACCATACTTGGTATAAACTCCCATAGCTTCTCTTGCATCTTGAAAAACCTTGTTATAAAATTCTTGATTGCAGTTAAATTCATCTAGAAAGTCCTCAAGTGGAATGCGTATCTGGCCAAGAGAATATGTTTGCATCACCTCAGCAATGACCTCTCTGATTCCAGGTAGGACATGAATATGCTGATGACCATCAACATGGTTTGGCAGACAACCAACAAGCTGGACAAATGTTCTAATTTGTGCATCGATTTCATTTCTAAAATAAGGTACAAGTTCGCAATTTTAAAATATTTTTTAGTCTAAATACTTGACACAATGCAAACAAGAATCAAAATCTGGCACACAGCATGGTCATACAGTATTATGCAATCAGTAGTATATTTAACCCATTTCTGTCTGAGCCAGCCAAAAATGGCCCCCTTTATTGCTTTACTCTGTTTATTAATGCCAGACAGTTTTACTCTACTGCCAGATGCTTTTACTTGTCAAAGGGAGAAGCCTCAGACATCCTAAATACTGTATAGGTACCAATTATTGTCGGGTTAACAAGCAATTAATGCATTTCTGGAGATGGCCAAAAACAGCCCTCCCTGGTTTTACTATCACCAGATGATTTTACTTGTTAAAAGGAGAAGCCTCAGACATCCCAGGCAGCAATGGGTTAACCCTTTATAGCCCAAGACCTTCCCATATGCTGAATAACATTGCCTGGCATTAGCCAGAATAAAATTCTTAAAGTGACCAATGGAGTACTATAAAGCCGTTAAAAGACCAATAATTCATAGGCTGGGTACATGATCTGCATCTACACTATACAGTAGTGTATACCAGTTAATCCAGACTGAAATAATTACCCTATCTGAGAGCCCCCAAACCATACCCTATAACATTACCCTATATACTGTATACATGAGTACCTGTGGGGGCCTAAGGCCAGGCTATAGGTCCAATTGACCAAAGCACTGTCACCTCTACTACAGTATAAAGTGGATACAGTATGGAAAATTTGTAGGTTTGCTGTTAATGCACTTTCACATCTCAACTTAGGACTGTGCCTATAAGGATATAGGGCTAGGGTGTGGGTTATGCCACTATGGAGTCAAGTGAGATGTGTGGGTGTGCAGCTCCAGGCATCACTAGTAGAATCCCAAACAAACTTCAAGTTACAGCTAATGCATCAGTCAATTCCAGTGTTGCCCATCCCCCCCCCCTGGGCTGACCCCTGGGCATTTGCATTTTAAAATTTGTTTAGTGCAAATGCCCTGGGGTTGGGCAAAAAAGACACTACAATGCACCACCCAGGTCAAAAAAATGGATGACAAATGCCCCACCCCAGGGTCAGTTAAATTAAACATAAGGAAAATCCTAGCATGTTGATGGTCTTTAGATTCAGACCATCAGATGACCATACGATAAGCCAATTGGTTACAAAATCTTCACTTTTCCCCAAAAAACAATCCATTTCAAAGCTATTTGCATATAAATACACATACAATTAAGTGTGTGTAGCAGCAACCACAACCCTCTTTGGTTGTGATAAAAAGCCCTGCAAATGCCCAGCATTGTCCGGGGAGGGGGGGTGGGTGGGGATGGTGGAATTGACTGCATAAATGCATAACTCTCACAATTAAGTGTGTGTAGCAGCAACCACAATCCTCTTTGGTTGTGATAAAAAGCCCTGCAAATGCCCAGCATTGTCAGGGGGGAGGGGGGATGGCAATGGTGGAATTGACTGATGCATAAATGCATAACTCTCACTTAATTTTAGAATTAGGTTAGGGGGGGGGGATAGGGAATGGGTTAGATGGTGATGGTGTGATAGGTTTATACACAAAAACTCATGGGCTTTTTATACTTTACTTTACATGGGTCATATCAATTTCACCACACGACAGAGCATCTCTCAGTCCAAATTTCCCTCGAAGGAAGTGACTATTGTTCCCTTTCAATGTCCAATTCCCATCACCCACAGGTTTTCCTTCAGTCAGATTCAAGTGTATTCCCAAAGGCATGTTGTTTTCCTTTGCAAGTTGGACGGCGGTTGTGTTAGCAGACGAGCCACTGACGAGCAACGAAGCGCGTGTTACGATCCCTTTTGTAAAACATTCAATGATTCCTTCGTCCCTTCGCTCATCGTAGCCAAAGTCATCAGCAGTTACGATTAAAAATAGCGGAGTTGAAAAACATCCGCGCTCCTCTATTAACGCGTTAAAACTCTGTTTCTTCTTGTGAATAAAACTACTGGCTTTTCCGGAATTATGCATTTAAAATACAGCTATTTATTGAGTTGTTTTCTATCCTTTTTCCACTACAAAAAATTAAATACCACCACATATTCACCCCCTGCGCTGACCCTGCCTGCTCGCAGGCATAGACCCGTGTGCAACACTTTTATGTTGCAACCCCCCGGGAGAACAATATGGCGGGAGAAGAAGGTAAAATTCAACTTGAAGCACTTTTTTGCTATATTGTAATATTAAAAGGTTTTAAAACCTTACCGGACAGATGTAGACGTATTTGTTTAGTGTACAGCTTGATATTCGCGGTGTTTCCTAACGAGTTAATTGAATTCTAATGTTTTTGGGAATGTTTTTATTTTTTAGAAAGGAAGACACGTTGTGTGGTTGCGTTTGTCTCTCTTGGTGTAGTTGTACTTATTGGCCTTCCAGTGTGGTGGAATACCACTAAAGTTTATAGAGCTACACTTCCTTATGGCGAAATTGAACAGCTGTCAACCTTAAAGGTAAGGAACTGAAAGATAAAGACAAATTGATATAGCCCAATAAATACTTTGGTTTGGCGCTTTAGAAATCATTTCTTTAGAGTGTAAAAAAGTTGAGTGCTGCGTAGGCAATCTTTTGGGTAAAGCGAAGTGAAAATTGTGACTAAAATTTTCACTTGGCTTTATCTCAATTTTTGTTCAAACTCCCTTCGCTTGTGGAGGAACACTTTCTCACAGGGGTGTTGCCAGGGGGGGAGTCGTTTCCCCCATTTTTCTCCAAGGTCAATTTTCTAATTTGTCCAAAACTGTGGAGAAAGTATTGGTGTGTGTGTGTGTGTGTGTGTGTGTGTGTGTGTGTTGTGTTAAGAACATTGTGAAGGGGGTTTCCTAAGATTGAAAAGTGTCCGGTTTGACTATAAATTGTTTGGGGTCACATGTTCTCTTGTGTACAACTTTGCAATATTGATACACAACATTGCAATTTTGATTGGCTGATTCAGTCAGCAACTTGCAAACACTTTATCATGATTCCTCGATGGATTGCTTAAAATATTGGTTTTAAACATCGAACAACATATAAATGTGATGTTATACAGTGCTTGAAGGTAATGGCTCTAACTTTATGTAGAATTTTGCATTATTCAAACTTTGGCATTTAAAATGAATTGCATGTCAATATTGCAAAGTCACACGCAAATTAGAGAACATCTGGTTTACTGCTGGTTGCAGGTGACCGTGCCACGTGCCGAATTTTGATTGTTGTTTGCATTGTGTCAACTCCTACTTTACATTTGGCCAAGTATGAGTTCACACGAGATCAAGTATGAGTTCACACAGGGTCAAGTATAAGTTCAGTCAAGTCAAGGTTATTTTTAGTGCCCGAATCAAGTTTTTGTCTGTTGTAAGTTCATGTTTAATTTTGTATTAACCAATCACACTTCACTTATTCCACCGTACTGAAATTCAACACCAATAACATTTAACACGGGATCCCAGACAGCAAGTTGTGAGATGATATTTATGAAACTTTAGCAAATGCGGAAGGAGATATGAGAGTGGAAAAGCTTTGTCTATTGATTTTAGAAGAGTTATTGTCGACAAACATTAAAAATAACCTTGACTTGACTGAACAATCTGAACTCTTACTTGACCCTGTGTGAACTCATACTTGACCCAGTGTAAAGTAGGAGTTGACACAATGCAAACAACGATCAAAATTCGGCGTGCGGCGCGGTCACCTGCAACCAGCAGTATTTGGGTGTGTTGGTGGGTGTGTTGTGTTAAGAACATTGTGAGGATTGAAAAGTGTGTGACCCCAAACAATTAATCAAATTTTCAAAAGTCTCATACTATTTTGGCAACTGAGACCACCACTGCAGTGATTTTCATAATTATTGTCTCTCACTTAGTGCAGCAGTACTGGGCATTTTTCTGTTTGAATCCCCTCTATGACACCATTAAAAGTGTGCCATGGCCCATGGGGTCATCAAAAGTGTGACATCATGACCAGATCTCCCCATTTTCCCAGTAATTCCAGGGGCTGGTGATGCCCCTGTTCTCACATAACCCCTTCCAACTGACATTTGTCCTCTTTCCCGGTTTTTCTAGGAAATTTTTCTATTCCTTGGAATTTTCAATATAATTCTTCAAAAAAGTGCCCTCTCCTGGAATTCCATAAATTGCTTTAAGGCCCATTTACACAAGCGATTTTTGTTGCGATTTTTCTCATCCTGACGCATGTGATTGAATAAATGTCTCACCAAAGTATTGAACTTCAGTCATAATAGCTCAACTACACAAAGGTTCAATACCTTTGTAAGTCAATCCATTCAATTGCATGTGTCAGAAGGAGAAAAATCGCAACAAAAATTGCTAGTGAAACATTTCTGTTATATTTCGCAAATCTTGTGTAAGGTGGAGCTCATCTGGGATACATGACAATGTTTCTCCAACAAGGGATAAAATTATAATAGAATATTGACACTTTGTAAACAATTTTATGAACCACTACACTGCTGTACAGAATACTTTTATATACATATTGCAATGTTTGGGTGGGTACTGGAGATATTTTATCTGCACGATGGTGTTCTGTTGGGTTCAACTGAGAATTTTAGGGTGAGATTTTGCAATGGCACAGCAATACCAAGTGAAGAGATGTGAAATATGTTGCAGATTTGAGTTGTGTTAAGAGTTTAGAGTTCTTAGAGTATTAAGAACTTGTAACAGCTTGTACTGTATATGCAGGTACAGTACAACTAACAATAATGGAAAATATTAATTTAAGGCCAAGAAAAGAAATACCTGGGTTTCCTATTTCTGTTTGCAAAAATGTACTAGGTAGGGTAGGTTGAGGCATGACATTGATATTCTTTCCAAAACCAAATATCAAATATAGCACATCTAGACAACCTAATTTTGAGCACATTACTAGGTCCACTGACATGCTTGATATCCCAAGATGCAAATCATGCTGCAATATAGGTCCATGCTTCTCAAAAGCACAATAAAAAGATTAGGTTCAGCTTTTTGCTGGCCAGAAATCAGGTAATGTTGGGAAACTGGAAATCCAGATATTATTTTTTTTTCTTGCCCTAAGGGAAAATGTTCAAATTAATGACTGAAATAGCAATAACAAATACACGAACCGTATTATGCTGTTTCATTATTGACAAGAACCAGAATATCAAGTGTACCACACCTACATGTATAAAAAAGGTTATTGATTTGTGCTTGACTGCAGTATGTTAAAATACATGAGTTGTGTCAATTTATTCTTTATTTCTATAAAGGTAGTAAAGTGTATGTTGTCAGTGTTTGTTGAGTATTTTTGGTTTACTTATTTTTTTAGTTATCTGTTGAAGTTAATATATCACTAATTTTTGTAAAAGATAAATCAAGACAGCAGCTTTTAGCCAACCTATTATCATTGCAATTGAACCCTAACCATGGCAATTCTACAGGTAAACGGTTAACACATTGCATTAAATAAAATGTAACTACAGTACATTAAAAACCCTGTTAGTATGAAATTAATATCGACCCATTGCTGCCTAGGATGACTGGAGGTTCTCCCTTTGATGACTGGAGGTTCTCCCTTTGAGTAAAATCTTGTGGTGTTATAGACAAAGTAAAATTATATAACACAAGAGGGCACTCAGACTCCATATACCTCCTGTCAGTGGGTTATTACAGATGTTTAAAAAGAAAATGGGCCATCCTGTTAACCAGGTTGGCTCACAAGACTAACATGTACATGTATGAGTGAATAAAATACTTGCACAAAATAACTAAGGATAAGTGCAATCAAGCATTATTTTCTACACAGAGAATCTTGTGGTCAGACTTTTGTTAATGTCTCATCCAAATTTCAACCAAAATTGAAAGGGTTGGTCCATGGTCTATGATCAATCTTTCCACAAACTTTCACGAAAACCTGTTGAGTATTTTGTGAGATATCCTGGTGACAGATAGTCAACTCACAGACAGACAAACAGAGGTAAAAACATAACCTCCTGGCAGAGGTAAAAATTAAAATGGGCTATATAATATGGTTTGGTTTTTGTTGGCTCACTGGAAACAATGGGTTAATGATTCATTGATCATGATTGAATTATTCATTAGTTGATCATATTACCCATTTATTAAAGTTCTAGTACTGTAATTTGGCAATTGCAATCTACAAGTAGATGTGAAAAAATGCTCAGCGTGGCTGGGGCTTGTTATCAAATTAGGTTGAGCTGGTCAGCATAAACATGAAGGTTGTGCTGGAGCATGAATAAAGTTGAGCTGGTCAAGAACAAGGTTGTGTTGCCAGTGGCCAGCATGAACAAGGTTGTGTTGGTCAGCATGACCAAGGTTGTGCTGGTCGATCAGCATGAACAAGGTTGTGCTGGTCAGCATGAACAAGGTTGTGCTGGTCAGCATGAACAAGGTTGTGCTGGTCAGCATGAACAAGGTTGTGTTGGCCAGCATGAACAAGGTTGTGTTGGTCAGCATGAACAAGGTTGTGTTGGTCAGCATGAACAAGGTTGTGTTGGTCAGTATGAACAATGTTATGTTGGTCAGCATGAACATGGTTGTGTTGGTCAGCATGAACAAGGTTGTGTTGGCCAGCATGAACAAGGTTGTGTTGGTCACATGAACAAGGTTGTGTTGGCCAGCATGAACAAGGTTGTCTTGGTCACATGAACAAGGTTGTGTTGGTCAGCATGAACAAGGTTGTGTTGGTCAGCATGAACAAGGTTGTGTTGGCCAGCATGAACAAGGTTGTGTTGGTCAGCATGAACAAGGTTGTGTTGGTCAGCATGAACAAGGTTGTGTTGGTCAGCATGAACAAGGTTGTGTTGGTCAGCATGAACAAGGTTGTGTTGGTCAGTATGAACAAGGTTGTGTTGGTCAGCATGAACAAGGTTGTGTTGGTCAGCATGAACAAGGTTGTGTTGGTCAGCATGAACAAGGTTGTGTTGGTCAGCATGAACAAGGTTGAGTTGGTCAGCATGAACAAGGTTGAGCTGGTCAGCATGAACAAGGTTGAGCTGGTCAGCATGAACAAGGTTGAGCTGGTCAGCACGAACAAGGTTGAGCTGGTCAGCATGAACAAGGTTGAGCTGGTCAGCATGAACAAGGTTGAGCTGGTCAGCATGAACAAGGTTGTGCTGGTCAGCATGATGAACAAGGTTGAGCTGGTCAACATGAACAAGGTTGAGCTGGTCAGCATGAACAAGGTTGAGCTGGTCAGCATGAACAAGGTTGAGCTGGTCAGCATGAACAAGGTTGAGCTGGTCAGCAAGAACAAGATTGGGCTGGTCAGCATGAACAAGGTTGAGCTGGTCAGCATGAACAAGGTTGAGCTGGTCAGCATGAACAAGGTTGTGTTGGTCAGCATGAACAATGTTATGTTGGTCAGCATGAACAAGGTTGTGTTGGTCAGCATGAACAAGGTTGTGTTGGCCAGCATGAACAAGGTTGTGTTGGTCAGCATGAACAAGGTTGTGTTGGTCAGCATGAACAAGGTTGTGTTGGTCAGCATGAACAAGGTTGAGTTGGTCAGCATGAACAAGGTTGAGCTGGTCAGCATGAACAAGGTTGTGTTGGTCAGCATGAACAATGTTGTGTTGGTCAGCATGAACAAGGTTGAGTTGGTCAGCATGAACAAGGTTGTGTTGGTCAGCATGAACAAGGTTGAGTTGCTCAGCATGAACAAGGTTGTCCTGGTCAACATGAACAAGGTTGTGCTGGTCAGCATGAACAAGGTTGAGCTGGTCAACATGAACAAGGTTGTGTTGGTCAACATGAACAAGGTTGAGCTGGTCAGCATGAACAAGGTTGTGCTGCTCAGCATTCAGAACAAGGTTGTGCTGACCAGCATGAACAAGGTTGTGCTGCTCAGCATGAACAAGATTGAGCTGGTCAGCATGAACAAGGTTGAGCTGGTCAGCATGAACAAGGTTGAGCTGGTCAGCAAGAACAAGATTGAGCTGGTCAGCATGAACAAGGTTGAGCTGGTCAGCATGAACAAGATTGAGCTGGTCAGCATGAACAAGGTTGAGCTGGTCAGCATGAACAAGGTTGAGCTGGTCAGCATGAACAAGGTTGTGCTGGTCAGCATGAACAAGGTTGAGCTGGTCAGCATGAACAAGGTTGAGCTGGTCAGCATGAACAAGGTTGAGCTGGTCAGCATGAACAAGGTTGTGCTGGTCAGCATGATGAACAAGGTTGAGCTGGTCAACATGAACAAGGTTGAGCTGGTCAGCATGAACAAAGTTGAGCTGGTCAGCATGAACAAGGTTGAGCTGGTCAGCATGAACAAGGTTGAGCTGGTCAGCAAGAACAAGATTGGGCTGGTCAGCATGAACAAGGTTGAGCTGGTCAGCATGAACAAGGTTGAGCTGGTCAGCATGAACAAGGTTGAGCTGGTCAGCATGAACAAGGTTGTGCTGGTCAGCATGAACAAGGTTGAGCTGGTCAGCATGAACTAGGTTGTGCTGGTCAGCATGAACAAGGTTGAGCTGGCCAGCATGAACAATGATGAGCTGGTCAGCATGAACAAGGTTGAGCTGGTCAGCATGAACAAGGTTGTGCTGGCCAGCATGAACAATGTTGTGCTGGTCAGCATGATGAACAAGGTTGAGCTGGCCAGCATAAACAAGGTTGAGCTGGTCAAGAACAAGGTTGAGCAGCTGGTCAGCATGAACAAGGTTGAGCTGGCCAGCATGAACAACTTTGAATAATGAAATTTAAATATTAAAAAAATAATTGATTTGTAGATGATTTGGAGGTTCCAGTTGAATTCAACTATATTGTTAATATCCAACAGTCTGGTGAAAGGGAAGGACAGATCCTAGATTCATTAGATAGCCAGGGAACATTGGATAGTAAGTAATACTGTACTGTTTATGCACCAGTCAATTGAAACTACGGCCCCCCGACCCCCGGGGAATAGCGGGGCATTTAACATTTCCCTAGTGTTAATCCCCGGCTATTTCCCCCGCCACCGGTGGAACCCCCGGTGTTAAAAGCCCCGGTACCAAGGGGATCATTGAACCAAACTTTAATAAAATATAACAATATAAACATGTTATAAAATAAGGTGCCCTCTACGCACGCTCTGATTGGCTGGGCTCCGTGCATTTATAAGAGAACATAGATCATGAATGACGTAGAATGGCGTAGAATGGCGTCAGCAGGCCGGAAAAGCCCGCCAAATTCTAAAACTACCTCACTTTTAGTTTGATTTTTCCTCTTCTTATTTTATAAAACAAATAAAACATATCGCTCCTGTGCATATGTACTCTTATAAAGGTACATTTGACGTGATTTGAACACGAAAGAAGTGTAAAAGCACTCGGCTATCGCCTCGTGCCTCTAGCTACTCAACTTCTTTCGTGTTCAAATGACGTCAAACGTGCCTTTATAAGAGTACATATGCACGGAGCTTTATGTTTTATTTGTTAATACAAATAAAGTAATACGTAAATTTAACACGAAACGGGTATAGAAGTAATGCGAGCAACAAAGTCACAGCAACTTACAACAAAATTTGATTTCAACACATGTTAATTCGCAATATTGATAAATGTTGTCTCAGGTCTTGCAAATTGAAATCAGATTTTGTTGCTGCAATTTTGCTCCTCGTATTCCTTTACCTTAATAAACATGTGAAAGTTCAGTAAACATTTGACAGTATAAACTGGAGTTTTAAGCAGATATACAATAAATGAATGTATATATACGAAGGAACAACACACATAGTCATGACTCATGAATACTTAATTTTCTCATGAATAATTCGGTATTATAAAAAGACATAAAAAAAGGAAAAACAGCGAAAATACAGTCTTTTAATTAAAGTGTATTGAAATCTTGTAAAGTGATAACATGATGGCTGACTATTTAGGAGTGACTGCAACAGATTAAAACTCACCTTTTTCGACGATGTATGGAACATGTGCCAACACGAGCGATTTTTATGATATTTTTTTTCATTTGGACCCAGTCCTTCCTTACTATGGCCGAGCGTTAAATCCCCGCTACATTTCCCCTCCAAATTATTAACCTTGTTAAATGCCCCGTACCCCCGGGGAAATGTGTTGTTAAATAGGCGTATTCCACGGCTATTTCCCCGTTAAAGCCCCGCTACGCCCCGGGGGTCGGGGGGCCGTAGTTTCAATTGACTGGTGCATTAATAATATATTGTATGGTGTAGTGCATATAATATTAGCAGGTGGATTTAACCTATTTTAATCCTTCATCTTTAGTCAATAGTCATTTTGGCTAGTGCAAAGGAGCCGTCAGCTCTGCATGCCAGAACAAATTATCGAGTCTGAAGAACATTTTACATTTTAAAATTAATATTTGTGGGTTAACATCATGTTCTATCAGAGCTTATTATCCGTGACCGTTTTCGGAGAAGTTACATCAAACGTTTGTTCGCGTTGTAAACTTCTCTGAAGACGGTCTGAGGTCATGCACCGAAATCTCAGAACTTTTGAAATAAAAAATTGTTTATAACCCACAAATATGAATTTTAATTGTTACATCATCATGCAAAGCTTCAAAGAACATATTTTACATTTTGTTAATCAATTCATGTGCATATGGTCATTCACCATCGGGGATCTAAATACGTACAGGGAGTCTGAATTTCCGAAATCCGTTCTATTTCAATTGGCAATTTTAACCGCAACTGCTTTTCCGTTTTACTTTGGAACATAACCGCGTTTTTGAGAAATCGTAGCCAGTTCTCCAAAAAGCGCTCTACATTCTAAAAGATAAGTCTCCCACCCCAAAAAACTGGATATGATCGAAATCCATCCTAACCGCCAAACTATAATAGACCCCAACCATTCTCTTTCACTAAACATCTTCCTAACTCTCTCTCTCTATATATAACAAAGTTACAAACTCGTGTAACCTAGTTGTTAACGTTTGTTTTAGCTTTAGATGATCGCTTTCAAGAATTATATAGTTCCTATAAAGATAGTGGAAAGAATGACTATAAATTCATATTGCTTCCAAAAGAAGGACGCTTTTCAAACTTGGCTCACTATACCCAATGTTTTGTTGGAAAATATCATCATGCAATTGTCTTACATGAAAATGGTGAGTACTATTTTTTATTTATAAAATAGTGTTTTATTGATTTTCCCGCCACTAATAAAAGGGATAATCTCACATACATGTGCGATTATTTATGATAATCGCACATGTGACGATTATCGCTGAATCAGAATTATAGCTTAATGCTATTTTTGCAAGGCAATAGGACAATTTTTTTATATAATAAACAGTTCGCTCACTCGTGAGATATCCTGGTCAACACTCGAGATAAATTTCATATTTCCGCACATCCATGCATGTATTATTCTCTATAGTCTTATATATTTTCTTTTGTAAAACTCGTTAAGAAGAAAATTGCAGTTCTCTATTCTGCTAACTCATTACTCATGCCTCATTAAATGAGGCATGAGTAATGAGTTAGCAGGGCTAAATTCTTCATGCGAGTTCGTTAGTTTGTTTATAGTTCTTTTGTTCGTGCGGAATCAATATAGGCATGGGACCGTTCTTTACTGCGACTGGGTCTCGCATATTTTGAGAAAAACATAGTGTCGCAATAATCTAATGTTTCTCATTGCAAACCGGCCTATTTTAATATTGCGTAATTGCGCCGCCGCCTTGATTATTCAAAGTAGGTTGAAACAAAATAAACACATCTCTCTTTTCTCAGCATCACATCCAATCACGTGATCCAATCACGTTCAGTAAGAACTCGAGGTCACGACCTTTTTAAAATCACAAGACTCTAATTTATTCAGTTTCGATCAAAATAATCTTGTCTTACTGACAGGGGCGTAGCCAAGGGGGGGCAAGGGGGGGCGGTCGCCCCCCAATGGTCTCCAAGAACGTTCTCGTGAAAAGTTTAAATCCGTGGAGAAACTTGTAGGGGGGGGGGGGGTACAGTTGTTTTAAGTCCAAGTGAGTAGATAGTTGATGTGTTATATATATTGCAGGCATGCATATGCTATAAATTACAATAGTAAGGGTCTATACAAAATGCTTCCAACCTGTTTTTACATTTACAACTTGTTTATAAATAAATCTAAAGATATTCTGACGTACATGTATCATTCTATGTTCTGGTTTGATTTCAACAAAATTATGTAATTTATTGCTTTCAGATTACTCTTAAATACTTGCCTCAAAATGCAGGAAATAGTGTTTCCGAGACCCTAGAAATCCAAAATTTTCCGGGGGGGCATGCCCCCCGGACTAGGAGACCGAGGTTCTCGCCCCCCCCAAACCCAACACCCTGGCTACGCCCCTGCTTACTGATGTGGCAAAGTGAAAGTAAAACACAGAGCTTTTCGGGGTTCGTTGTCTTTTTGCTCAAGTCAAGTAATACAGTAACTTATATTCAAGCGAAATTCTACTACTAACAATGACTTCCAACGATAAAAACGGAACCTAGCTTTGTCATTGAGCTGAGGGAAAAGCGCAAAGAGATGGAATCCTACGAGCAAGGTTACGATGTAAGATCGGTTTCAGAATGACGTTAGTCAAAACTACCATTGTCCAATTTGTCTCAACGTCTTCAAAGATCCCGTAATGTGCCAGAGAAACCAACACTTTTTCTGTCGCCCTTGCATCACTCGACATCTGAATAATTCACAGACATGTCCTTCGTGTAAGGAAGAACTTACATTGGAAACCTTAACTCCAGCTCCACGAATCGTGACGGGGTGCATGTCGGAGCTGAATATTCGTTGTGATTATTTCAACAGAGGCTGTCGTGAGCTTGTGCAGCTGGGAGATCTTGAAAGTCACGTCAAGGATTGTGGGTTCACTCCAGTGGTGTGTTCCAACGAAGGATGTCTTGTGGAGATCAATCAACGGGATCGAACGCATCACGAGACAGAAATTTGTGAATTCAGAAAGGTGAAATGTCATAATTGCGACGAGATGAGCAAGGAAATGGATGAAGTAAAGATGAACTTGAAGGCAGTGAATGACAAACTTAGTAAGCTGGACGAAATGGAGGACATCAAGAAAAATTTGAAGGCAGTCAATGACAAACTTATTAAGCTTGATGAAATGGAGGACATTAAGAATAATTTGACGGAAATCAATGAGCAGCTGGCAACACTACCAGATCAAATACGTGGTATTCAAACCGTGCAGGAGAAAATGATGAAAGAAAGTAAAGAAGTCAAGCATGAAGCAACGACTGTGACACATAGTGTAGTTGTTGCAGGCGGTTGTTATCAAGCCAGAGACTTAAATTCTGTAGAAATGTTCGACTGGTCCAAGAGGTCGTGGGTGCCACTGCAGTCAATGAAGAAATATCGTAATGGAGCATCTTCATTTATTTATAAAAGTCGCTTTACTGTCACGGGAGGATGGACAGATCATGGCTTGACTGATAGCATGGAAAGCATGGCCATTAACCCAGCCTTGGATTCCACACAATGGTGTGATTTTCCCGCCAAACTTCCTAGCAAGTTGGCTCGACACAGCAATGTAGTTTATAATGGACGGTTGATAGTGATAGGAGGGTATGATGGCAGGAAATACTCTGACAGTATTCACGAAGTTACACTTGATCCTCCTTATACTCCGAAGTCCTTAACTAGAATGCCAGAACCAAAAGCGTATGCTGGCGTAGAATTATTCAATGATAAAGCTTTGATTGTTGGAGGAAGGAAATCTTTCCACCATAACGATTGTGTTGATAGCGTCATAATGTACGATATTAACAAAAACCAATGTAAAGAAATGGCACCGCTTCCTTTTGCTGTGTCTCAAGTTGCAATAGTAAGTTGGGGTGACAATGTAATTGTAATAGGCGGTGTTGACAAAGATGGTAAAGTGTTAAATACTGTTGTTATTTATAATGTTCAGTCAGAAAAGAGTCATATATTACCTGCAATGAAATATAAGAGAAGAGGGTGTACGGCGGTTGTTACTGGGAATGCCATTGTTGCAATGGGTGGGCAAGATGAGCAATGCAACTGCCTTAAGTCAGTTGAATCATTCAGTTTTGATCGCTATTCATGGGAAGAACTTTCCCCAACGAATGAAGCCCGAGTGTGGGCTACTGCTGTAGCTTGGTAACTGTCTTTGTATATAAAGTCATAATTACGAAAACTAGAGTGTGACCTCGATTTGTCAAAAGATAATTTTTATATTCTTTTAAAACTTTAAAATAAAGCTTATTTCTACATGTTTACAGTCTTGTCTTCTTTACAACGTTCACAACTTTTCTTTGGGAGGGATTTTATATGAGCAAGGCAACTGTCTTAAGGTGGCTGTCTACAGTTTTTTTCTTATTGTGATTATTGTTGAAACGAGTTCTTGTTCAAAGTGTATGTTCCCTCACAACAAATTATTAATGATCTTTCCACGATCTTCAAACATTGAATGCTATTTTTAACACACTTTTATTTACAGAACTGTTGCAACATGTCTTACCATTATTGCATGTCTAAGTTCTACATGGTCAAGATACTTTTTAAATGTATTTAAGGGTTAACAAACAAGACAATTTTCTATAAGTATAGATGCACTTCTAATATAGAACTGCATGTGGAAGTCGTATTACATGAAGTATTCAGTGCAACATGACTCAACTTCGAGCATTTTTTTTAGTTGCGTAAGAAAGTTCTAAACCTCTTCATTTCTGATTATGGTTTAATATATGAACAACTCGTTTATCGTATTTCATCAGGGGAATCGAAACACTCAAAAACAATAAAACCACTCATCTCAATTGACTGATTTCAATTGGAAAATGCAATTAAAATAAACCCTCATGATATTTTATTCATGATGTGTGTAAAATTTATTCTTACACCAACTTGTTTATTTTGCATAGATAATTGAGATCTGAAGAATTAGATGAACACTAGGTTTTATATAATATCTTGGGTGGTATACGATTTTAGCGTGTTTTACTGGAGTATCTAAACTTCAATCAGGTGATTGAATGAACTATTGTAATTAGCTGATTATCTCATGAATTATTAATGAGTTTGAGATTGTAATGCAACCATGATAATAACACGATCTCTTGGTACTTTCAAATCTAACCGAGATTGTCTTTGTTTGATGTAAAATAATTATGAAAATGAATTGTAGAGAATGTCCACTCATGCAACGCTTTACAAATTTCTACACATGCTTTCCACAAGTGCTTTCTAGGATATGAAATATGTGCTTTCTGGCTACGAAATGATCTGGCTACCCAGCTACTTGATGACCTCATTATTATACGAGAGTGTAAAAAGTAGAGTGCTGTATAGGCAGTGTTTTGGATAGAGCAAAGTGAAAAGGTGGTGAACTGTCGAGATTTTTTACCGTAAAAGCTTTATTAAGCCTCCCTTCTCTGGTGTCCTGAAATTAAATAAGCCTCCTGCGGGCTTAATAGTACTGCCAAATCCCACTTTTCCAGCAACATACAGTGCATTATAACATTCAAGAAGGATTACTGATGATGTCCTTAAAACTGAGCTTGATAAGAAAGTCTTAAAATTGTCACACATGAAGTTGGAAATAGGAGACGTTCAAATGAAGAATAAATTACACTACCATTGATCTAACGCGTCATGAACCATCTTGGTTTGTTGGGTTTTTTTCTGGAGGGGCGGGGGTGGGTGTGTGGGCTTAAAACAGGGGGTGAGTAATTTGAAAATTGGAGCTCTAAAGCAGGGCTTATCAGAGAGGGGGCATAATAGAGCTTTTATATAGTACTAACGAAATACTGACGTTTCGAGTGGAGTCCCTCATCAGAGTGAATGAATGGGTGATGATATCCACTCTACTCGAAACGTCAGTATTTCGGCAGTAAAAATGTCGGTAGTTTATCACCTTTTCACAGATTGCTGATTATTATACGGACTGCCCATCTTTGTAATTTCTTATTGTAATTAATTGACTTTCTCACAACAGTTCCATATACAGTGTCGCAATAATCTAATGTACGCTCAAGCCTGTCTTTTATTGCAACACCGCCTTGATTATTCAAAATACGTTGAAACAAAATAAACACATCTCTCTTTTCTCAGCATCACATCCAATCACGTCCAGTAAGAACTCGAGGTCACGACCTTTTTAAAATCACAAGACTCTAATTTATTCAGTTTCGATCAAAATAATCTTGTCTTACTGACGTGGCAAAGTGAAAGTAAAACACTGAGAGCGTTTCGGCGTTCTTTGTCTGTTGCTCAAGTCAAGTACAGGAACTTATTCAAGCGATATTCTACTACTATGTAACAATGACTTCCAACGATAAAAACGGAACCTAGCTTTGTCTTTGAGCTGAGGAAACAGCGCCAAGACATGGAATCCTACGAGCAAGGTTACGATGTAGATCGGTTTGAGAATGACGTTAGTCAAAACTTTCATTGTCCAATTTGTCTCAACGTCTTCAAACAACCAGTAATGTGCCAGAGAAATCAACATCTTTTCTGCCTCCCTTGCATCACTCGACATCTGAGGAATTCGCAGACATGTCCTTCCTGTATGGAAGAACTCACATTGGAAACATTATCTCCAGCTCCAAGAATCGTGACAGGGTGTATGTCTGAGTTGAATATTCGTTGTGATTATTTCAACAGAGGCTGTCGTGACCGTGTGCAGCTGGGTGATCTTGAAAGTCACGTCAAAGATTGTGGGTTCACTCCAGTGGTGTGTTCCAACGAAGGATGTCTTGTGGAGATCAACGAACGAGATCGAACGTATCACGAGACGGAAGTTTGTGAATTCAGAAAGGAGAAATGTCATAAATGTGCCGAGATAAGCAAGGAAATGGATGAAGTAAAGATGTACTTGAAGACAGTGAGTGACAAGCTTATTAAACTTGACGAAATGGAGGACATTAAGAAGAATTTGAAAGCAATAAATGACAAAATTGACGAAATGGATGACAGTAATCAGAAGAATTTGAAGGAAATAAGTGGCAAACTGATTAAGCTTAACGAAATGGAGGACATTAAGACGAATTTAACGGAAATCAATGAACAGCTTGGACAGCTGGCAACACTACCAGATCAAATACGTGGTATTCAAAGTGTGCAAGAGAAAATGATGAAAGAAAGTGAAGAAACCAAAAATGATGCAACAAATCTGAAGCGTAGCGTAGTTGTTGCAGGTGGTTCGAGGCAAGGCGAAACGCTAAATTCTGTGGAAATGTTTGACTGGTCCAAGAGGTCGTGGGTGCCACTGCAGCCAATGAAAGAATGTCGTCAAGGAGCATCTTCATTTGTTTATAAAAGTCACATTCTTGTGACGGGAGGATGCACACATCATGGCTTGACTGATAGCATGGAAAGTATGGCCATTAACCCAACCTTAGATTCCGCACAATGGTTGGATTTTCCAGGGAAACTTCCTAGCAAGTTGCATGGCCACAGTACTGTAGTTTATAATGGACGGTTGATAGTAATAGGAGGGGTTGATCACTGGAGTAAATACTCTGACAGTATTCATGAAGTTTCACTTGATCCTCCTTCTACCACAAAGTTCTTAACTAAAATGCCAGAACCGAAAGTGTGTGCCGGCGTAGAATTATTCAATGATAGAGTGTTTATTGTTGGAGGAAGTACAACCTTCAATTCTAAAGATAGTGCTGATAGCGTCATGATGTACGATATTAACAAGAACGAGTGTAGACAAATGGCGCCACTTCCTTTTGCTGTGGCTGAAATGGCAACAGTAAGTTGGGGTGACAATGTAATTGTAATAGGCGGTGTTGGCAAAGATGGTAAAAAGTTAAACACTGTTGTTATTTATAATGTTCAGTCAGAAAAGAGTCATATGTTACCTGCAATGAAATATAAGAGAAAAGCGTGTGCAGCGGTTGTTACTGGGAATGCCATTTTTGTAATGGGAGGGATAGATGAGCAAACAAACTTTCTTCAGTTAGTTGAATCATTCAGTTTTGATCGCTATTCATGGGATGAACTTCCCCCAATGAATGAAGCCCGAGCGTGGCCTACTGCCGTAGCTTGGTAACTGTTTGTTGTTTTATTTATAGCTACAATTGTGGAAACTAGAGTTTGACGTTAATTTGTAAGATAATTTTTATATATATTTTTGAAACTTTACAATAAACCTTATTTCTACATGCTTACAATCTTGTTTCCTTTACAACTTTCACAACTGTTCTTTTGGAGGGATTGATGAGCAAGAAAACTGCCTTAAGGTGGCTCTCTACCGTTTTTTTCTTATTGTGATTGTTGTTGAAACGAGTTCTTGTTCAAAGTGTATGGTCACTCCCAACAAACTATTAATGATCTTTCCACGACCTTCAAACATTGATTAAAATACTCGTTAATAATTCATGAGGAAAATAGAAAAGAAAATATACAGCGTACTAATTACTAATTAGGACCCATTTGCTCAAATTGAGCTCTTAAATTTCCTTGTTTAAATAATTTGTTTTTGCCTTTTCTACGACTGCTAAACAAAGTATTCATGATATAAACTCATCGTAGCTTAAGTAGGGTTAATCCCATACAGTTTGGCCACTCATATTGTATATATTACATGATATTTTTACGATATTTTTGATATTAAATGTTATTTTTAACACACTTTGATTTATAGAACTGTTGCAGTGACGACTTGTGTTAGCATTATTTTCTTGCTTTTAGTATTTGGCTGATTCTCTCGTGAATTATTAATGAGTTTGAGATTATAATGCAACCATGATAATAACACGATCTCTTGGTACTTTCAAATCTAACGCTAGGCAGGTGGAGATGACTGCTCTGTCCAGTAGATCTATACCGAGATTGTCTTTGTTCAATGTAAAATAATTATGAAAATGAATTGTAGAGAATGTCCATTCATGCAACGCTTTACAAATTTCTACACATGCTTTCCACGTGTGCTTTCTACGATATCATATCTTCAATATCCTAGCGCTTCATCACTACTTGATGACCTCATTATTATACGAGAGTGTTAAAAAGTAAGAGTGCCGTGTAGGCAGTGTTTTGGATAGAGCACAGTGAAAAGGCGCTAAACTGTCGAGATTTTTTACCGTAAAAGCTCTATTAAGCCCCCCTTCTCTGGTGTCCTGAAATTAAATAAGCCTCCTGCGGGCTTAATAGTACTGCCAAATCCCACTTTTCCAGCAACATACAGTGCATTATAACATTCAAGAAGGATTACTGATGATGTCCTTAAAACTGAGCTTGATAAGAAAGTCTTAAAATTGTTACACATGAAGTTGGAAATAGGAGACGTTCAAATAAAGAATAAATTACGCTACTATTGATCCAACGCGTCATGAACCATCTTGGTTTGTTGGGGTTTTTCTGGAGGGGTGGGGGAGGGGGGTGTCGATGGGGGGGTGGGTGTGTGGGCTTAAAACAGGGGGTGAGTAATTTGAAAATTGGAGCTCTAAAGCAGGGCTTATTAGAGAGGGGGCATAATAGAGCTTTTATACGGTACTAACGAAATACTAACGTTTCGAGTGGAGTCCCTCATCAGAGTGAATGAATGGCTGATGACATGCACTCTACTTGAAACGTCAATATTTCGCCAGTAAAAATGCCGGTAGTTTATCACCTTTTCACATCGCTGATTATTATAGGGGCTGCCCATCTTTGTAATTTCTTGTTGTAATTAATTGACTTTCTCACAACAGTTCCATATACAGTGTCGCAATAATCTAATGTATGCTCAAGCCTGTCTATTTTAATATTGTGACGACGCCTTGATTATTCAAAATACGTTGAAACAAAATAAACACATCCCTCTTTTCTCAGCATCACATCCAATCACGTCCAGTAAGAACTCGAGGTCACGACCTTTTTAAAATCACAAGACTCTAATTTATTCCGTTTCGATCAAAATAATCTTGTCTTACTGACGTGGCAATTAAAGTGAAAGTAAAACACTGAGAGAGCGTTTCTGGGTCTTTGTCTGTTGCTCAAGTCAAGTATAGTAACTTATTCAAGCGATATTCTACTACTATGTAACAATGACTTCCAACGATAAAAACGGAACCTAGCTTTGTCTTTGAGCTGAGGAAACAGCGACATTAGTGATGGAATCTTACGAGCAAGGTTACGAGGTAGATCGGTTTGAGAATGGCGTGAACCAAAACTACCATTGTCCAATTTGTCTAAACGTCTTCAAACAACCAGTAATGTGCCAGAGAAACCAACATCTTTTCTGCTTGCCCTGCATCACTCGACATCTGAATAATTCGCAGACATGTCCTTCGTGTATGGAGGAACTTACATTGGAAACATTAACTCCAGCTCCAAGAATCTTGACGGGGTGCATGTCTGAGTTGAATATTCGTTGTGATTATTTCAACAGAGGCTGTCGTGATCGTGTGCAGCTGGGAAATCTTGAGAATCACGTCAAAGATTGTGGGTTCACTCCAGTGGTGTGTTCCAACGAAGGATGTCTTGTGGAGATCAACAAACGAGATCGAACGCATCACGAGACAGAAATTTGTGAATTCAGAAAGGTGAAATGTCACAATTGCGCCGAGATAAGCAAGGAAATGGACGAAGTAAAGATGAACTTGAAGGCAATGAATGAGAAACTTATCAAGCTTGACGAAATGGAGGACATTAAGAAGAATTTGAAGGCAGTCAATGGCAAACTTATTAAGCTTGACGAAATCGAGAAGAATTTCGCAGAAATCAAAGAACAGCTGGCAACACTGCCAGATCAAATACGTGGTATTCAAACTGTGCAGGAGAAAATGATGAAAGAAAGTGAAGAAATCAAAGATGATGCAACGAATGTGAAACATAGCGTAGTTGTTGCAGGCGGTTCGGGTGAAGGCGGACACTTAAATACTGTGGAAATGTTCGACTGGTCCAGGAGGTCGTGGGCGCCACTGCAGCCAATGAAAGAATGTCGTAGCGCAGCATCTTCATTTGTTTATAAAAGTCGCTTTACTGTTACCGGGGGATTCACAAATCATGGCTTGACTGATAGCATGGAAAGTATGGCCATCAACCCAGTCTTAGATTCCGCACAATGGCGCGATTCTCCCACCAAACTTCCTAGCAAGTTGGCTCGACACAGCAATGTAGTTTATAATGGACGGTTGATAGTAATAGGAGGGTATGATGGCAGTGAATACTCTGACAGTATTCATGAAGTTCCACTTGATCCTCCTTATATCCAAAAGTCCTTAACTAGAATGCCAGAACCGAAAGCGTATGCTGGCGTAGAATTATTTAATGATAGAGCTTTGATTGTTGGAGGAAGGAAAGCATATGGCGCCAGAAATATTGTTGATAGCGTCATAATGTACGATATTAAAAAGAACGAATGTAAAGAAATGGCGCCACTTCCTTTTGCTGTGTCTGAAATGGCAACAGTAAGTTGGGGTGACAATGTAATTCTAATAGGCGGTACTGACAAAGATGATAAAGCGTTAAATACTGTTGTTATATATAATGTTCAGTCAGAAAAGAGTCATATGTTACCTGCAATGAAATATAAGAGGAGAGGATGTGCGGCGGTTGTTACTGGGAATGCCATTGTTGTAATGGGTGGGCTAGATGAGCGAGGAAACTACCTTAAGTCAGTTGAATCTTTCAGTTTTGATCGCTATTCATGGGAAGACCTTCCCTCAATGAGTGTAGCCCGAGCGTGGCCTACAGCTGTAGCTTGGTAACTGTTTGTATATATATAAAGTCATAATTATGAAAACTAGAGTTTGATCTCGATTTGTAAGATAATTTTTATATTTTTTTGAAACTTTACAATAAACATTTTTTTTCTACATGTTTACATGCAGTCTTGTCTTCTTTACGACGTTGACTACTGTTCTTCAGCGGGATTTATGCATAACAAGAAAACTGCCTTAAAGGTGGCTCTCTACAGTTTTTTCTTATTGTGATTCATGGTGTAGTTCTCTCACAACAAACTATATTAATGATTTTTTCCATGACCTTCAAACATTGATTAAAATACTCATTAATAATTCATGAGGAAAATTCAAAAGAAATGAATGTTTATATAAACAAGTGTTGTAAATCTGATACAGCATTGATTAATGAAACATCAATGCAGTATCAGATTTACAGCATACTAATTAGGACCTATTGGCTCAAATTGAGCTTTTTCCTGTTTAAATAATTTGTTTTTTGCCTTTTCTACGACTGCTAAACAAAGTATTCATGATATAAAGTCATCGTAGCTTAAGTAGGATAAATCCCATACAGTTTGGCGACTCATATTGTATCTATTACATGATATTTTTACGATATTTTGTTATATTAAATGTTATTTTTAACACACTTTTATTTATAGAACTGTTGCAATGACGACTTGTGTTAGCATTGTTTTCTTGCTTTTAGAGTCAATATACTTTTTAAATGTATTTAAGGGTCAACAAACGTGCAAAGACAATTTTCTATAATTATAGGTGTACTTCTAATATAGAACTGCATGTGGAAGTCGTATTACATGAAGTAGTCAGTACAACATGGCTCAACTTCATGCATCCTTCTTTGGCGTAAGAAAAGCTTAAACCACTTCATTTCTGATTATGGTTTAGCTTATACACTCAACTTTGAAAAATAGAAAATCTTCTATAGTTGTTAATGTTGGTATGATCAGTAGGCATCGGTTCAATTTCACAACAAAAGAACAATTCATTTCTTAAATAATACTTCCCGCATGACGTCAGTATACTACTGAACCGTAGATACATATGGATAGATAGATATCTTATAATCAATAGTGGTATACGATTTTAGCGTGTTTTACTGGAGTATCCATCAGAGCTTGATAAGAAAGTCTTAAAATTGTCACACATGAAGTTGGAAATAGGAGATGTTCAAATGAAGAATAAATTACGCCACCATTGATCTAACGCGTCATGAACCATCTTGGTTTGTTGGTGTTTTTTTCGGGGGGTGGGGGTGGGGTGGCGATGGGGGTGTGTGCTTAAAACAGGGGGTGAGTAATTTGAAAACTGTAGCTCTAAAGCAAGCCTTTTAGAGAGGGGCATACTAGCTTTTATATGGTACTAACGAAATACTAACGTTTCGAGTGGAGTCCCTCATCAGAGTGAATGAATGGCTGATGATATGCACTCTACTCGAAACGTCAATATTTCTGCAGTAAAAATGGCGGTAGTTTATCACCTTTTCACATTCCTGATTATTATACGGGCTGCCCATCTTTGTAATTTCTTATTGTAATTAATTGACTTTCTCACAACAGTTCCATATACAGTGTCACAATCTAATGTACTCTCAAGCCTGTCTATTTTAATATTGCGACTCCGCCTTGATTATTCAAAATACGTTGAAACAAAATAAGCACATCTCTCTTTTCTCAGCATCACGTGTAAGAACTCGAGGTCGAGAATTAGATGAACACTGCTTTTCATATGTCTTGGGTGGTATACGATTTTAGCGTGTTTTACTGGGGTATCTATAATCTAACTTCAATCACGCGTCTGAATGAAATATTGCAATACACCAAATCGTAGTTTCATTTAGGCCCACATGCAAATTAGTTTCCTATTCAATTGTGGTCCCTATGCAAATTACATCGTGTCTATTACAGCATAACGGGAAGATAACATAGGCTGGCATAGGTTTTTTCATGTTTTGAGTTCATTATTTTTAGACACTACGTTTAGGATTATTGTCAAGGATAATCGATAAGAAAATTTTATCCTTATAGAATACTTAAACATTAAAAAGTTTCTGAAATCAGAAATGTTATGTTTACTACGGCTGCTTCAGCCTCATGTTATAAATGAACTACGTTTTATCCCGACTCAGATTGTATGCGCAGTCGAAACTCCGATTTCGTCTATTGGCTGATTATCTCATGAATTATTAATGAGTTTGTAATAATGAGTAATGATTTATTTAACGTCGTAAACATAGGATGTGGTCGCCCAATCATCCGAGCCAGAGGCTCATGTTAAAGTGCACGACACAAGCTAAGACCTAAGTGTTGATTTTACGGAGGGAGGAAAACCGCAGAACCCTGCGAAAAACCCTTGAAGCACAGGAGAGATCAACTAAACTCTACTCACATGAAATTCAAGTTCGAGAACGGGGTTATTCCCAGACAGTCACCCATCCAAGTACTAACCCCGTCCAACTGCAGGGCTTAACTACAGCGGTGAGAGGCAGCGCCCTAACAGCACGCACCACCCGTGCGCCACAAGTAACATACAGTGCATTATACCATTCAAGAAGGATTGTTGATATCCTTAAAACTGAGCTTGATATAAGAAAGTCTTAAAATTGTCACACATGAAGTTGGAAATAGAAGACGTTCAAATGAAGAATAAATTGCGCTAACCATTGATCTAACGCGTCATAAACCGTCTTGGTTTGTTGGGTTTTTCTGGGGGGTGGTGGTCGATGCGGGCGGGCGGTCGTGTGCTTAAAACAGGGGGTGAGTAATTTGAAAATTGTAGCTCTAAAGCAGGGCTTATTCGAGAGGGGGCATAAACAACTTTTATGGTACTAACGAAATACTAACGTTCGAGTGGAGTCCCTCATCAGAGTGAATGAATGGCTGATGATATGCACTCTACTCGAAACGTCAATATTTCTGCAGTAAAAATGTCGGTAGTTTATCACCTTTTCACATTCCTGATTATTATACGGGCTGCCCATCTTTGTAATTTCTTATTGTAATTAATTGACCTTCTCACAACAGTTCCATATACAGTGTCGCAATAATATAATGTACGCTCAAGCCTGTCTATTTTAATATTGCGACACCGCCTTGATTATTCAATACACGTGAAACAAAATAAACACATCCTTCTTTTCTGAGCATCACATATCACATCCAATCACGTCCAGTAAGAACTCGAGTCACGACCTTTTTAAAATCACAAGACTCTAATTTATTCAGTTTCGATCAAAATAATCTTGTCTTACTGACGTGGCAAAGTGAAAGTAAAACACTGAGAGCGTTTCTGGGTTCTTTGACTGTTGCTCAAGTCAAGTACAGTAACTTATTCAACCGATATTCTACTACTATGTAACAATGACTTCCAACGATAAAAACGGAACCTAGCTTTGAGCTGAGGAGACAGCGACATTAGAGATGGAATCCTACGAGCAAGGTTACGATGTAGATCGGTTCGAGTATGGCGTTAGCCAAAACTACCATTGTCCAATTTGTCTCAACGTCTTCAAACAACCAGTAATGTGCCAGAGAAACCAGCATCTTTTCTGCCTGCCCTGTATTACTCGACATCTGGGGAATTCGCAGACATGTCCTTCCTGTATGGAAGAACTCACATTAGAAACCTTAACTCCAGCACCAAGATTCGTGACGGGGTGTATGTCTGAGCTGAATATTCGTTGTGATTATTTCAACAGAGGCTGTTGTGATCGTGTGCAGCTGGGAAATCTTGAGAATCACGTCAAAGATTGTGGGTTCACTCCAGTGGTGTGTTCCAACGAAGGATGTCTTGTGGAGATCAACAAACGAGATCGAACACATCACGAGACAGAAATATGTGAATTCAGAAAAGTGAAATGTCATAACTGCGCTGAGATAAGCAAGGAAATGGACGAAGTAAAGATGAGCTTGAAGGCAATAAATGACAAACTTAACGAAATGGAGGACAGTCATAAGGAGAATTTGAAGGCAGTAAATGACAAACTTAGTAAGCTTGACGGAATGGAGGACATTAAGAAGAATTTGACGGAAATCAATGAGCAGCTGGCAACACTGCCGGAGAAAATGATGAAAGAAAGTGAAGAAATCAAGAATGATATAACAAATGTGAAACATGGCGTAGTTGTTGCAGGCGGTTGGAAGCCATTCGAAATTCTAAATTCTGTGGAAATGTTCGACTGGTCCAGGAGGTCGTGGGTGCCACTGCAGCCAATGAAAGAATGTCGTCATCTAGCATCTTCATTTGTCTATAAAAGTCGCTTTACTGTTACCGGGGGATGGACAAATCATGGCTTGACTGATAGCATGGAAAGTATGGCCATTAACCCAGCCTTGAATTCCAGACATTGGTGTGACTTTCCCGCCAAACTTCCTAGCAACTTGGCTCGACACAGCAATGTAGTTTATAATGGACGGTTGATAGTGATAGGAGGGTATGATGGCAGGAAATACTCTGACAGTATTCACGAAGTTCCACTTGATCCTCCTTATACTCCGAAGTCCTTAACTAGATTGTCTGAACCGAAAGCGTATGCCGGCGTAGAATTATTCAATGATAGAGCTTTGATTGTTGGAGGAAGGAAATCTGACCACCATAAAGGTAGTGTTGATAGCGTCGTAATGTACGATATTAACAAGAACCAATGTAAAGAAATGGCACCGCTTCCTTTTGCTGTGTCTAAAATGGCAACAGTAAGTTGGGGTGACAATGTAATTGTAATAGGTGGTGAAGACAAAGATGGTAAAGCGTTAAATACTGTTGTTATTTATAATGTTCAGTTAGAAAAGAGTCATATGTTACCTGCAATGAAGTATAAGAGGAGTGGGTGTGCGGCGGTTGTTATTGGGAATGCCATTGTTGCAATGGGTGGGGAGGATGAGCCATGGAACACTCTTAAGTCAGTTGAATCATTCAGTTTTGATCGCTATTCTTGGGAAGAACTTCCCCCAATGACTGTAGCCCGCGGCGAGGGTTTTACTGCTGTAGCTTGGTAACTGTATTTGTATATAAATGTTGAGTTTTGTGTTTCTTTTAATAACAGCTTCAAATAACAATAGATAATTTACATAATATAATCCAGTAACAAATGTCAATACATAGCCATGTTTTTCTCTTCTGAAAGAACATCTTAAATACTTCATGTAACACTACTTATAGCTTAACATTACTGACGTAATACTTGAATGTTAACACTCCCACTTAATGTGAGCTATGATTATAACTGAATAATCCTCTTTAAATACGAAAACGTTTCTCTTTCGTCTACCCTTAAACTAGATTTCTTTAACGTTTAACATGTCTCTGAATTTTTGAAAAGTTTGTCTTGGTAGACTCTTCGTCATAATATCAGCTAACATCTGATCTGTGCTGCAGTATTTCACGTTGATAGATCTGTCATTGACTTTCTCTCGAATAAAGTGATATGCCACATCAATGTGCTTAGTACGGTTATGGAATCGTGGATTTTTAGATAATTCTATGGCTCCCTGATTATCTTCATTCATAACCGATGGTTGATCTTGTTTTTCTCCGATGTCGTTTAGTAATCTTCTTAACCACACAAGCTCTTGTGTTGCATGACTGAGCGCCACATACTCGGCTTCGGTTGTTGATCTGGTAACGCATGGTTGTCTTTTGCTGCACCAGCTTATAGTTGATCCATTTATCTGGAAGGCATATCCAGATGTTGATCTTCTTGTATCCAAGTCGTTTGCCCAATCTGCGTCTGAATACCCGACTATAGAACATGTTGCACTTCTGCCATCGAACACTAGACCATAGTTCATAGTACCTTTGATATATCTTAGGACTCTTTTTGCACCAACCCAATGTTCTTTGCTTGGTTTCGCCATGAACTTTGATAGTATGCCAACTGCGGAGGCTAGATCTGGTCTAGTTGCGGTGGTCACATAGGTTAGACATCCTATGAGCTTCTGGTATTCGTTAGTATTTGTGGGATTTTCATCTTCTGGCAATTCTTGAAAATGTTTCCCAGGCTCTAGAGGAGTTGACACAGGTTTGCATTGCTCCATACCGAATCGCTTTAGAATACCTTCTAAATATTTGGTTTGACTGATCGTCATCTGTCCTCTTTCTCTATCTCTTTTAATGAGCATTCCGAGAATATGCTTCACTTCTCCCATATCCTCAATCTTGAACTTCGAACCGATTAACTTCTTCTCTTCATTTAGCATGGATAAACCATTGGAAAACAGCAGTATATCATCGACGTGGATTGATAGAATAACAAACTTGATAATTCCATTCTGATCTTTGATAGATTTCATATACAAACATGGATCAGAGTTCATTTGTTTGTATCCACTTGACTTTAGAAAGGTGTCGATGGCGTTGTTCCAGCATCTCGCGGATTGTTTTAATCCATAAATACTTTTCTTTAGCTTACAGACGTGGTTTGGACATTCCTTGCTAACATAACCATCTGGTTGTCGCATATATACTTCTTCTTCTAGGTTTCCTTGCAAGAATGCTGATTTGACGTCCATTTGGTGGACTTCCCAATTCTTAGCACTTGACAGAGCTAGTAATGATCGAATCGTTGTACTTCGCACTACAGGTGAAAATACTTCCGAGTAGTCGATTCCTTCGGCTTGAGTGTAACCTTGGGCCACTAGTCGAGCTTTATATCTTTGTACACAGCCGTTTTCATCTCTCTTGACTTTGAAAACCCATTTGCTGCCTACAACATGCTTGCCTTCGGGCAACGGAACAAGTTCCCAGGTGTCGTTTTCAATTAAGGAATTGAATTCTGAATCGGTAGCTTTCTTCCATTCTGTTGAATATTCTCCAGAGAAGGCTTCTTTAAGATTAATTGGTTCATTTATATCAGCAGTTATATCGTTCACTAGATAACATTCCTCATCGAATCTATTGGGTGGTCTTCGTATTCTTCGTTCATCGACGTTTCGAACTTCATTCATGAACGTCTCCTCGAAGGTTGCTCCCACTTGCTGGTCATCAGCTCGTTGGTTTGGTTCGACATTCTCTGCGACTCTTTGATTAGGAATTTCGTTTGGTTCTTGACTTCCGTCAGTAAGAATTTCTTCAATCACTAATGGAATGTCAGAATCTGTGCGATCATCAAAGTTAGTTGAACTTTGGACATCAAAGTCATGAAATTTCTTCTCTAGAAATATGACATCACGACTTCGAGTAAATTTGCGAGAAATAGGATCGTATAACTTATATCCTTTCACATCCTCGGGGTATCCCACGAAAAACGACTTTCTGGATTTGGGGTCCAGCTTCTTTCTCTGGTTGTCAGGAATATGCACGTATGTAACACATCCGAACACACGTAGATTCGACACATCAGGTTTCTTCTTGAACAAGCATTCATACGGAGTGATACCAGTTAAGGCTGTCGTTGGGCTGCGGTTTCGGACGTAAACCGAGGTACTGGCTGCTTCGGCCCAAAAATCATTTGGCATCTGTGCATGGGATAACATGGATCGTGTTGACTCTACGATGGTGCGGTTCATTCGTTCCGCTACGCCATTCTGTGCTGGGTTGTATGGTACGCTTAGTTGATGAACGATACCATTACTCTTCAGGAAAGACTCGAATTCTTTCGAGGAATATTCTCCTCCATTATCCGAACGTAGAATCTTGATTGGATTTTCTCCAACGTTCATAGCATAGGCATGGAACTCTTTGAATTTTTCCAAGACTTCGCTCTTATTCTTCATGAAATAAACAAACGTGTACCGTGAGTAATCGTCGATGAAGGTTACATAATATCGTGATCCACCAAGAGACGATACGTACATTGGACCACAGACATCACTATGGATAAGTTCAAATGGCTCACTAGCACGATAATCAGCAGTCTTCGGATAAGGACAGCGATGTTGCTTCCCTTTGGTGCACGCTTCACAGAATCGATCCTCATTTGTCTTGCTTACACCGTCCATTCCACTTACCATACCTTCGTCAATGAGTTTGTTCACATTGTTCATTCCGAGGTGACCAAATCTACAGTGCCATATATACCGATCTGCATTAGGTTGTTGCTTGGCGACGTTCACATGCTCTTTCATAATCTTCAAGACATATAACTTTCCTTGGACCTCTCCTTCAGCTAAAATCTTTGAATTCCGAGAAATTTCACACCTGTTTTCTTTAAAGGTAACTGTTGCACCACGCTTTACCATTGCATTAACTGACAGCAAGTTGTTCTCTAACTCTGGTAGGTACAAAACTTCTTGCAATGCTATCTTTTGAGTATGGTCATCCACAGCAGCTTTCACATGATAAGTTCCTTTTCCATATGCAAGGATTGATCTATTATCACCGAGATTCACTGTGCATGGTTTCTTAAATTCCACATAGTTGGACAGACAATTTCTTTCGAATGTCATATGTTGGGTCGCCCCTGAGTCGATAATCCATCCGCATTTATCTTCATTCTCAGATATATATAATGCTGCTTCATCATTATGATTATCTTGCTCATTTCTCCCCTGTGCTAAGGAAGCAGATCTTCTTCCTTTGCTTTGATTACCATCACGTTGTGAATTATTACTTCGTTTAGGACAGTCACGTGCAAAGTGTCCTTTCTCTTTACAGTTATGACAAGTTCCATTGAATTTCCGACTAAACTTTACTTCATTACCTTTGTTAGTTGGCTCTTTCGGCTCATATCTTCTTCTGTTGTATGGTCGTTGAGCAGAATATGCATCTTCAACTTTCTTCGAATCAGAAATTCTATCGGCATCATTTAACAACATAGCTTTCACTTTCTCAAAAGTGACCTTTTCCTCTCCAACAGCATCTAATGCAGTAATGAGTGGCTTGAATTCATCCGGGAGACTTCCAAGCAAGGTCATAGCTAGTTCTCCATCATCAATGTTCACACCCATTTCTTTTAGCTGGTCATGAAGGGACTTCAGATGGTTCATATGCTCCAGCATATTTCCACCACTTTGAAATTTACTTGAATAGTACTTTTGGCGTAATCTTACAGTCTGAGATATTGAGATTCTAGCAAACTGGTTCTTCAGGGCATCCCAGGCCTCTTTAGCCGTAGTTGTGTTCCTTACATGGATTTGTTGATCGGGTTCTACCCCCAAACAAATGTACGTCCAGGCCTTTTTCGAAGCAGACTTAAATTCTTGCTTTACCTTTTCAGACGCATCTTCAGCAGGAACTTCAGCTGAACCGTCAACATGCTCAAATAAATCTAAACTTTCGAGATACAGGCGCATATTAAATGTCCAGTCGCGATAGTTTGCTCCATTTAATTTCTGAATCTTAAAATCCGTCGTCAACGCCATTTTTGCCATTTCGCATGCGGTCAAGAGTCCGTAGCTAATCCGTCTTCAAAAAAGTACATCACAACATTTCAATCGCTTCAGGCACATTATGAAATGTCCTGGGCCCATAACCTGTTGAGTTTTGTGTTTCTTTTAATAACAGCTTCAAATAACAATAGATAATTTACATAATATAATCCAGTAACAAATGTCAATACATAGCCATGTTTTTCTCTTCTGAAAGAACATCTTAAATACTTCATGTAACACTAATTATAGCTTAACATTACTGACGTAATACTTGAATGTTAACAATAAAGTCATGATTTTGAAAACTTTGGTGTCAATTTGTCAAAAGATAAATTTTATATTCTTTTAAAACTTTACAATAAAGCTTATTTCTACATGTTTACAACGTTCACAACTGTTCTTTGGGAGGGATTGATGGGCAAGGAAACTGCCTTAAGGTGGCTCCTACAGCTTGTAGGGGTTGAAAAGATAAAAGATAAAAAACATTGATGTTTGCTCCAGAAATGTTAAATCCACCATATTTTTAGTAAGGAATGCAAGATTTACTTATATACATGGATCGCGAATGTCGACTGCACATCAGAATGACGCGTTCTGAGTCGGGATAAAACTTAATTAACTTTATAACATCAGGCTAAAGCTGCAGTTTTTATATGCATTTTCATTTACATTTCTGAACTCATTGTACTGAATTCCTCAGCCTAATGTTATAAATTGAAATAAGTTTTATCCCGACTCAGAACGCGTCATTCTGATGCGCAGTCGACATTCACGATCCATGTATTCAAACAACATTTTCATTTTGGTGTACCACTCAAAATCTCTCTCTTTATTTTAGCATTATTGTATAACTCGTACAGTCAATAAACTGTGTTTAAAGTGTTTATGAACCGAAAATTAAATCTGTTTTGTTTGAAAGAACACTTAAAATGACAGAGTAAAATGTTTTGCAGTTTTCGTTTTCTTGCTTCGTTGTTGAAATATTTCAACAACAATTTTTAATCAGAGCAAAATAATATAGTACAATTCACATTACCCACAAATAGCAATTTGCTGGTCAAGGCGGGCAGAAAGTTAAAACACAATGATATTGATGAAGGCATAAGATCATATTTTTGAAAGCGCGAAGTCAAAAGTCTAGATTAGAATTGTACTGAAGGACTAGTTAATAATTATAGAAATTGCGGACACTTTCATTTCAGATTGTTTGATATGCAAATTAAACATTTTGACGTTGCATGCGCATAATGACTTATCAGAGAGTAATATGAAGGAGTTTTATTATTGGCTATACAGGTACGCGAGTTGCACGATCATGCGCTCGCATAATTTTGACGGGCTATAGTGCTATACTGGCCTATGGCTCGTTTGTCCTATAAACATCTCTAATAACTCGCTGGTGGAGGTATGTAGTCTCTGAGTGTCCTCTTATAAGTAATAGATAAAGCATTCACAGCGACCTGTATCTGATTTACAAGGTGAGCTGCAAGCGAGTCGTAGTAAGTCATATACAGATCGGCTGCGAATGCTTTATCGTGCTTATCAAATGGACGCTTCTAAATAGCCATGTTTTCAAACTATTTTTCAAGTTGGAGTGATTTTAGCTAGGTAAATTGAGGAAACAGTTTTTGTAAATCAGGACGAATCTGTATGCGATTTACAGATATTGGTTAAATATTCATTTTTTTTTTTGATTTTTTTCATCAATTTTTAATGAATTTGATGATGAATATTAAAATGTTGTGCTCTGATATAGATTGTGCTATTTCCTTTCACAGATTTGCAACATATTTCTGAAGTCATTGTTCATGTGACAAAAAATATTTTCATCCAAGAGAATTCTGTTAAAGATGCATTTATTCAGCATATTCAGACGAAGAAAAAACAGGTATGTTAGTGGCTGTACAGAAAGAGTAAGTAAAGACCTTTATGATTGACTAGGGGAGCACAGGTGGCGTGTGCTGTTAGGGCGTTGCCTCTCACCAATAGTTAAGCCTGGTTTGACGGGGTTAGTACTTGGATGGGTGATGGCCTAGGAATAACCCTGTTCTCGTGCTTGGACCATGTGAGTAGAGTTTAGTTGGTCTCTGCTGTGCTTTGAGGGTTTTTCACCGGGTTCTCTAGTTTTCCTCCCTTTGCAAAATCAACACCATCTGGGATAAGAGTGGCGCCTACCCCTGGTTGGTGGGTTGGGTTGGTGGGTTGGTGGGTTGGGTTGGTGGGTTGGGTTGGTGGGTTGGGTTGGTGGGTTGGGTTGGTGGGTTGGGTTGGTTGGTTGGTTGGTCGGTTAGTGGTTTGGTTTGGTTGGTTGGTAAGTTGGTGGGTGGGTGTGTTGGTTGATTGTATTCTTAGACTAACTGGCTAAATGGCTCTTACTTTTTTGGCTAATGAGCTGGTTAGTTAAATGTTTGGCAAATTAATTAAACATTGATTACTTGAATAGCGAGTTGTTTGAGTGATCGGACGTGCTTGGTCGAATGGTGGGACTGTCACGTTCGTTCGTTCGTTCGTTCGTTCGTTCGTTCGTTCGTTCGTTCGTTCGTTCGTTCGTTCGTTCGTTCGTCCGTTCGTTCGTTCGTTCGTTCGTTCGTTCGTTCGTTCGTTCGTTCGTTCGTTCGTTCGTTCGTTCGTTCGTTCGTTCGTTCGTTCGTTCGTTCGTTCGTTCGTTCGTTCGTTCGTTCGTTCGTTCGTTCGTTCGTTCGTTCGTTCGTTCGTTCGTTCGTTCGTTCGTTCGTTCGTTCGTTCGTTCGTTCGTTCGTTCGTTCGTTCGTTCGTTCGTTCGTTCGTTCGTTCGTTCGTTCGTTCGTTCGTTCGTTCGTTCGTTCGTTCGTTCGTTCGTTCGTTCGTTCGTTCGTTCGTTCGTTCGTTCGTTCGTTCGTTCGTTTGTTTGTTTGTTTGTTTGTTTGTTTGTTTGTTAAATGGTTTGTTGGTTAAATGGTTGGTTGGTTATATTGTTGTCACTAAATTGGTTGGTTGGTTGAATGGTTGATTTAATAGTTTAATGTTTGTGTGGTTGCTTGGTTTCGGTTGCTTGAATGAATGAATGAATGAATGAATGAATGAATGAATGAATGAATGAATGAATGAACGAATGAATGAATGAATGAATGAATGAATGAATGAATGAATGAATGAATGAATGAATGAATGAATGAATGAATGGTTGGTTGGTTGGTTGGTTGGTTGGTTGGTTGGTTGGTTGGTTGGTTGGTTGGTTGGTTGGTTGGTTGGTTGGTTGGTTGGTTGGTTGGTTGGTTGGTTGGTTGGTTGGTTGGTTGGTAAAAAATTTGGTGTATAGAAATTAAATATCTAATTACTGTTTGTGTGATAATTTATTATTTATTAATGCACTCACTGACAGGATAGCATGGAACAGATGAGAGATCTAAAATCAACAGCAGGTACGTCATGTTATTGAACTATCTGACTTGTTAAAATCGTCAATATACTCTATAAAATTCAGATCATTTACGTTTTTAAACTGAAGCAATTTCATGTATGTTGCTAGGATTTCATCTCTCCTTCAGCTTGATCAACGATGAACCAGAAACAGGAATACTTAGTTGGAATATCAAAAAAGCTATAACAGGTAAAGATCACAGTGAAAATTGTATAAGCGAGAGTCAATACCAGAATACTGCTATTTGAATTGAAGTTACAGTCAAAATGGAAATACCTTCCCACTTCCGCTTCTTATTTAAGAAATGGCTCTTGGTTTAGCGTTCTCCATCGAGTTGTGGATGCACGCGGGAAATTGGGAGAGCACGAAAAAATCGAAAGAGTTGGTCGAGGCGTACATAGACAACGAGGACGAGTTGTCTAATTGTTTTAGTATACACCCTGTGCAAACTGACGAAAATGTTGTGTTATTTAACCACTTGTGAGCGGCAAGTAAAAGCAGATTTAATTAATAAAATACGGTTTAATTGTATTTCGTTCTTTACCATTAAAAATCTTCATGCCATATTTTGTGGCGTTTTTAGTTTTCTCAGGGATAGAATTTTCTATCAAACTCTCAAATTCACAGGATTTGTAATAGACGATGGTTGGGTGTATACTAAAACTCGATGGAGCACACTAAACCATGAGCCATTTCATTTATAACATAGCATTAAATCCTTTCACAAGTCGGCAAATCGTTTTGGTTGTTGTGTTTTTCTGCTTTCGTAGCCAAATCTTTTTTGTTCACTAAAATCCAACCAAAAGGACAGTTTAAACTCGGTTACCCAGACCAAGTTTATGTCTTCTTGTTCGTTGTTCTTTATTACTCAATAAAACTAAATGACTTGGTATTTTGATAATATAAAAGGCCGTAAAAAGTCAATTTAAAACTCAGTTTTGTCTTGAAAATTTTCCCGCGCTTTTTTGCCGTGCTCCATCGAGTTTTAGTATACACCCAACCATCGTCTATTACAAATCCTGCATTCTGATTGGCTACTCAACCGTTGTCTATTCGTGATGGACAACGTTTAAGAAAAATGAAAACAAACCTGAAAAAATATGGCAGTAAACTCTCGTTTTGTAGACGTTTCGGAGGAATTTTTTGAGAGTTTGATAGAAAATTCTATCCCTGAGAAAACCCCTTAAAAACGCCACAAAATATGGCATGAAGATTTTTAATGGTAAGGAACGAAATACAATTAAACCGTATTTTATTAATTAGATCTGCTTTTACTTGCCGCTCACGAGTGGTTAAATAACACAACATTTTCGTCAGTTTGCAACTAGAAAAACTGGGTTTTTTTAGAGTAGGTACAGGGTGTATACTAAAACAATTAGACAACTCGAACTCGTTGTCTATGCGCGAATAGTCAACTCAGGCTTCGCCTTCGTTGACTATTCGCTCATAGACAACTCGAACTCGTTGTCTAATTGTTAAATGAATGCACGCGGGGCCTCGACCAACTCTAGATTTTTGAGTGCTCTCCAAATTTTCCAAGTGCATGCATCCATAACTCGATGGAGCACACTAAACCATGAGCCATTTCATTTATAACATAGCATTAAATCCTTTCACAAGTCGGCAAATCGTTTTGGTTGTTGTGTTTTTCTGCTTTCGTAGCCAAATCTTTTTTGTTCACTAAAATCCAACCAAAAGGACAGTTTAAACTCGGTTACCCAGACCAAGTTTATGTCTTCTGGGTCGTTGTTCTCAATTTAAAACTCAGTTTTGTCTGGAAAATTTTTCCCGCGCTTTTTTGCCGTGCTCCATCAGTTATGGAGCACGCACGACAGCCAATCGAAAACGTTGCTATATCAAAGCTATGTTATAAATATAGTTGGTTGTGTATTACTGTATTTCTGTAGCTAGAGGAACCAATCATTGCGTGAAAAGCACTATTCTATATGTTCTAAGGATTTAAGGTGAAGGAAAATTCGAGTGTAGAATATATATATTTTAAGACGAAACCGGGACCAGTTGCGAAAAATGCAACTAGACAGGCCTTCCGGCAGGAATTGAACCCACGACCTTGCGATTCTAGTGCAATGCTCTGACCACTGAGCCACGGAGGGCGTTGCCGATATGATATAAATATATATACCCTGTTCAAGTCTAATGTATAATCTTTATTTCTGTATATCTTTCATCGAGAACGCAAATTTTTGAAGCCAATGAAAACAATTATAGAAGCTGAAAGGAGCCATGATTTTGACGGATGGTATTTTCCAACCAATATATTTTGTCTGAATATTGTATTCACTCGGCGTGCACATTTTTATAAAAATTGCACTCGAAACCATGCTATTTACCTATACAAATAGTGTGAGTAAAATTTGATATGGCAGCCTGTCATCAAGCATGCCGCTTTCAGACTAATGTATATTCTTTATTTCTGCCTGTATATCTTTCATATATAATGCATATTAGGTGCTACTTTGAGTGACGAACCATAGCGAGTAGAGAAAAACTCTACTCATTACCAGAAATTTGGGTCATTTGTGCCGCTGCTCTCGGTCAGCGGCTATATTCGCCTAATAATATAATTATGTATTCTAGAATGTCTAATTAGTGTGATTCTACTGTATTCTAGTGTTTATCATTATTTAGGTCATCGAGTTCTTTAGAATTCGCCTAAATCGTGCGTGTATGTACTGTGAAATCAAGCAAGTTCAAACACTTTTGGAAGTACTATGCCAGAGACAAATGAGGACCTTTATGTGCTCTTGAAGTAGACTGACTCATGCCGAATGCAATGCGAGTCGGGCACTTCGCATCGCCCGTAGCGTTGTCGGTCAATTTGGCGAATTTCTAGAACCTGTTTGCAAAGATTACTATGGCTAACACTATGGATAGTGGCGCTTTCAGTGCAAAAATAAGACGAGCTAGGGAAGTACTTTGTCGTCGAAGTAAGCAAATGTTTTTTAGTTATAACTGTTCCTTAGTCCATGCTGAAGGCAAATGGAGTCGGGCAAAAGTGAAATATGTCACCGTTTAAGCAAAATTTGAATTATTATGTGCTCTCATTATTTACTGTTGAGAATCTCCATTATTTTGGTCCTTAATACGCACGCCACCACCATCTTGTCCCAAATTTCTGGTAATGTCGACCACGACTAGGTTTCCAGTCCGACGCTCTTCTTGCTGAACGACGTGATCAAGTTGGGGGCAATACTTATATTTGATATTTCGAAACTGAAATCTAGTTCTTTCAATATCTAGAGACTTAAAGTGCACATGAAAGAAAAATTAAGTTTGTCTTATTTGAAAGAACACTTAAAATGATAGAGTAACATCTTTTGCAGTTTTTCGTTTCTTTGCTTCGTTCTTGATATATTTCAGTTTGTTTGACATGCAAATTAAACATTTTGACGTCATGACGTGCATAATGAGTTATCGAAAAAAGTTATATATCTTTGATATTGTCAAATATATTTACTTGAAAATCTCCATGTTTAGTGTTCTGGGCGAAACACACCCACATGCTTCCTTTGAATTAATTTGGTTTGATAATAGCAATTAGCTATATAACTTTTTTCGATAACTCATTATGCACGTCATGACTTCAAAATGTTTAATTTGCATATCAAACAAACTGAAATATCTTTAGAACGAAGCAAGGAAACGAACAACTACAAAAGATGTTACTCTATCATTTTAAGTGTTCTTTCGAATAAGACTGACTTAATTTTCATTTCATTTGCACTTTAACTCCTCATCTTATGTTGTTGGAATAAATATTGTAGGACAGCGAACTCAGGTGGAGAATGATGATATTAGGTACTAGTACTCCAAATATCATTTGTTCTCCACTGGAGTTCGCTGTCCTACAAAAGTTATTCCCATTTTTATTTGTATTTAAATTGTTTGAATATCACTTCATTTGATTATTTCTTTGGCTCTGTGGCAAATTATTAACCAGTCTTTTCTTGTTATTCATACTTGCAGAGACCTTACAGCCGTTATTAACTAAAATATCCCATTTTGATATTTCTGTGGATTCTCAGGTACTTGAACATCAACTCATTTACTATATATATATATATATATATATATATATATAGTAAATGGTGCACAAAAATGCACCATTTAAGACTACTTAAGAAATGGTTTGCTTTACTCCGTCGAGAAATCCAACACGCACGACAACCGAAACTTTGTTGTATTCAATCGTATCTACGATGTCAACGACGACGTCCTTTGGACAAAAGAATTATTTTTGCAAAACAAAGAGAATGAATAATTTTAGACCCAGAGTAATCTTAACATCGTCCTCGTTCTTTATACAACGCCATGCACTTAGAGCATTTTCACGTCTTCACGACGACGTTAACGGCCAAAAGATGAGAACTGTTGCTTGAGATTGACTTCAATACAGACACTACAATCATTTTAGCAATACTGGTGGCGTTTTGGAAGTCATTAAACTAACTTCAAATATCAAATATAATAGTCAGTTAACCGTGACTTCTTTAAATTGTAAAATTTATCTTGCTTTTTAACCGACGTTGTCGTCCTAGCATCTTAAAGTCCCTATTATAAACTAAAATAGGTCATGATTACCATATTACGCAGATTATTGAACATCTCACATGTGGGGATTTTATATATCTGTATACTCTTTCGTTTCTCCTGATTGCATTATATATTTTGTCGCTCCAAAATTTCATCTGATGGACTTTTTCTCTGTCAAGGTTGGTAACTACTGGCCGGAATTGACGTCGCTATAGGGATGACCTTTTAAAAAGAAACTGTTGACAACACCACGCATATATATTTTGCACTTGATTCTCTTCGTTATTGCATATTAAATACAAGGATTAATAACTACAAAGAAGTGTAGTTATATTGTAGTGACGTCACTTTCGGTAAGTAGTTACCGACTTTGACAGCGAAAAAGTTCATTAAGATGAAATTTTGGGACGACAAAAGATGTTGCAATTTTGCTCAGTAGAATTCAAAGATTACGAATATGTAGAATTCCCACAGGTGAAATATGGGAATTCTATATGTAATGATATGTATATGTATATACTTTAATTGATTCTCTCTTCTCTATCTCTTTCCAGATTCTCTATTACAGTGGAGTGACTCTTCATCCAAAAGTTGATGGCGAAATCAATTATTTAACAACGGAGGATCTTCCTCACATGATTAATCCTATAGAGGCCAAACTGGGTAATGTCTCACATCTAGTACGATCTTGTTGCTTGACAGGGGTGGTGAATGGGAACCAGGATTTTTGAAAGGGGGGTCGTTTTTAGGACAAAGTGACGACACAAATCTAGGGGGGTTCGGGGGCATAGCCCCACGGGAAATTTTTGAACTTTGCATTTCCTGCATTGAAGATACTTTTGACCCAAGTATAAAGGTTTTAAATCACATGTTTTAGAGCTAATATGACGCAGCTTACACAGGACGCGTCTTACATAAGATGCGAAACACTCGTATAAAAGGTACAAAGACTTACGTTCGGTCTTTCACAAGCCGTGGCTTGTTCAAAAACGCTGTATAAATGGGCCAGTTCGCGTTTTGTGTAAGGCGCGTCCTATCGGCTCTGGTATAAACGGCCTTTACGGGCAACATTTTTCTTCAGCTTTCAAGTTGAAAAGCGTTGTTGCACGTATAACGTATTACCACCCACCTTAACACTTTGAGGCCTGGACCTCTCCCCGTGCTGAATAAAATCGTCTGGTGTTATAGTCCCTAGAACTAAAGTGTCTGGAAACGCGGCGTACTTCAAAACGCACACTTTTTGTTCCCTCTCAATTCTGATCACGTGAGACGAAGGGGCACGTTTCAGATGTCAACTGTTTAGCTACGCTCGGCAAAAGTACTACCAGGCGGCATATTGTTCAACATTTGGATGTAGAGTAATAATCGCGGAGAAAAAACACAAAGGGATAGGTCTTAAGCATTCCATCTGATTCAGATGTTGTAAAGGCATCTTGGCGAGGAGAAATAATAAATATTACGGTATCACAAAGGAACGACACGTCGTTGTTGACGATCTAAAAGATATTCGCATAAACCTTAAAGACTCGTCGTAAGGCTTCAAAGTGTTAAACATTGTCACGCAAGAATGATTTTGTTGCAAGTTGGAAAAAATTGTTGAAAAAAGTAGACTCCAGTTCTACTTGCTGCAACATGCTGTTTCAACTTGCAACAAAATCACTGGGTGGTAATACGTGCAACAACGCTTTTCAACTTGCAACGCAACAGGCTATTCAACTTGCAACGCAACAATGTTGCAGCAATTTGTTGCTCGTATTATACTTCACCTATTCTGTCTCATATTTGTAAGTTTCTTTTGCAGGCTCGTTTGTGTCATTGAATCCCAGTTTAAATTTTATTGTTTTTGTGCCACCACGAGAACAAACTCCGTTAAAAATAAGAAATAATGATGGTAAGTATAGTTTGCATATAAGTATAGTTTTATAAGCATAGTATAGCATATAAGTATAGTTTGCTCGTGCATTTTCTTCACAACTCGGAAAATTAGAGTTTAAATCTTCCCGGTGAAAACAAAAGAAACCGAGGCAATCATGGTGTTACGATAATAAGCCCTCTCCATCAATATTAAATTATTGAGTGGTTTATCTATCACAATAAGATCTTTGTCTTATATTCTAGGTGGGTACAGTCCCACCAACGCATTTCTCAGTCCAAGATGGGGAGGTGTACTTATTCACAATATTTATAACCGAAGTGAAGTTGCTGAGTCAGCACCTAAAACAATCGCAGTGGACGTGAGTTCGATGATGAAAGTTTTCTTGTCCCAAGTGAGATTACTCATTGGCATCAAACCTATGGTAAGTTGCAGGAACTTAATTATCAAGCATTAGAAAGCCTCAAAGTATCGATGAAGTAAAACATTATTTGTTGTTTTAATGAATAGAGAAGCATGGTATAGGAGAACTCTCTGAAAACTTCAAGAGAATCTGATGTAGAGTCTTCACGGGCTGTGGCGTAACTAGAGTATTTTCTTGAGAGGGGGAGGGGGGGGGGGGGCGCAAGCACTCAAATTTCCATCAAAATGGCCGTGGCTAATGGCCGTGGTAATTGTGACTTGAGCTACAAATAAAATGCGTGTAAACCGACGTTGAAACATCGCGTGGAAAATATGATAATCAATCCATCAATTAAGAGTTGTGTGAATCTTCTATCTCCACTATCAAATTTCATCAGGAAACATCTGGATCATGGCAGTTAGTTAACACAATTATACAAAGCAATCAAATTGTTATAGTCCGTTTCAGCTTGCTTTTGAAATCCGATAATTGAAATGAACATTCCGAACTTAGATACAAATTTAAGTCGGCAATTTGTTTCTGCTTAACCAAGTATCTATTATTATATTCTATACAACAAATAATCTTCTTCTCCGTGATTTTACCAAAGGAATTCAATTCAAAGCTTATTAAATTCGAACTTCACGACGAACTTCACAACGAACTTCGCGAACTTCCGTACCAAGTTTCCAACCTTCCAACGAATGTTGAAAAACAAATTTCAAAAGCAAGCTGAAACTGACTATAAACGGAAACTGTATTTTCACGTTCGTGTAACAAGTTTTGACATTTTAAGGTAAAGTAATACGAACAACAAATTTCTGCAACATTGTTGCGGGAGTAGCTAATGGTCGTGGGTCGTGGGTAAAAAGTCGTGGGTCGTGGGTCTTGATTTTTTCCAAACGCACACGGCGTTTCCGCGGACTTATTTAAATGCTTATTTAATTACTAATATTTCGAAAACTATAGCTTAAAACAACACAAAATTTAGCGAGAATGGCCGGAAACGCCGTGTGCGTTTACAATATATTGCTCTGCATGACGTTCAGTCGTACGCTTTACAATAATTTTCACGCACATTTGTTTGCATGGGCAGAATTAAGTACATAGTCAGAATTCTTTTCTTCGTAAAGTTTGTGAAGTTCTAAGCGAAACGTTCCAAAGTATCAGCTTTCGATTAAACAAGTTTCAGAGTCACTTAGCTCACTCAGGCGGTTGGTTGGTTCTATAATAGCATGGAAACGCGGGTTTCAAATTTAACTCACCCTTGACCCGTCGATATCTCCGTAAATGCGCATGCAGTAGCGATTGTGATTCACCTTTAAATTATTTAGTATAATCGTGTTCCTTTTAATATTGATGTTGATAATACTTCTGATTGTAATGTTTAATGTTTTCGATTACTCTTGCCAATGCAATCACCTTCGCCAAGTTTGTGCAAAATCCACTTCCTCCGAATAGCTATTCAATTTATTCAACTTCAACAATACAACTTCTATATTATTCACAATTTTTGGGAAAAATCACGACCCACGACTTTTTACCCACGACCCACGACATTTTACCCACGACCCACGACATTTTACCCACGACCCACGACATTTTACCCACGACCCACGACCATTAGCTACTCCCCATGGTTGCGTTGCAAATTGAAATAGCGTTGTTGCATGTATTACCACCCACTTAATTAACACCTTGAAGCCTGACGACGTGTCTTTTTGGTTTATTCTGGCTAACGCCAGATCTCAAAGTGTTAAACATTGTCACACAACATTGTTGCAAGTTGAATCAGCATGTTGCAGCAAGTAGAACTGGAGCCTACTGTTTTCAACAAATTTTTTCAACTAGCAACAAAATCATTGTTGCGTGACAATGTTTAAGGTAGGTAGTAGTAATACGTGCAACAACCCTTTTCAATTTGGAGGAAAATGTTGCCCGTATTACATCACCTTAATTCAATGTTATTATCAATTTTGATATTTCTTCATAGCAAAGTAGATAGTTTATTACCTACAATGTGTAACAGGTATATATAACTGTGTTCCGATCAAAAAAATTTCCGGCACCTAAATTTTCCAACGAAGCCAAGGATTTTCCGACAAACATCTCTGTGAACCAGTGGCGTAGCAAGGGGTGACCAATTGGGCGAGCACGAAGTGACATTTCTAAAGAAAGGGGTAGCATGGCCTGGAAAATTTTTGAAATTTAGGGGTTTTGAAATGCCATTTCCTGCAATTTAGGGAAAGAATTTGTAGAATTCTGAAGATCATAAACTACGAAAAGTTACATTATTTTTTTGGAGAATTGTGGGAAACATTTCAGTCAGTTTGATTATGTATTTATTGTGCATACAAGTATGTTAGTGAAAATAGCGTGCGGTATAGATTCTTTAGTCTCGAGTACACAAATCACGCATGGAAAACGCGATGCAAAGCCACGGACTAGCGTTGGAGATTAGTAGAATGAATAACATCATTGACGCAGATTGGCCCGCCCTTGGCTACGCCACTGCTGTGAAGGCCTTGGCGAGGGGGGGGGGGGGGAGGAGGGGGAGGGAGTAGAGGAGGTGAGTGCCCCCTGCCCCCTCTAACTACGCCACTGGTTCACGCTATTAACTCTTTAGTTTACCATGGCTAGTTCGTTTTTTTTGAGAAATTAGACTTTCGGATATACGCAGGATATAGAATTGCCTTAGGATATACCATAGATAATGGAAGGGGAACTGGATAGGAAACTTAAAACGATGTTACGAAACCGGAAACAATGTTTGCACAACTTGCTATGGTAATTATACACATATAAGCAACTAATGCACCTAACGGGTGGTCCCACATGGCCAGGATTAGCTATTGCTGAAATTAAACAATAGTGAATATCACTTCAGTTCAGCAGTGTCTGATTTTAGCCATGTGGGACCACTCGTTAGGTACATATTAAACGCTTATAAGTGTGTAATTACCATAGCTAGTTGTGCAAACATCGTTTCCGGTTTCATAAGTTTCCTATCCAGTTCCCCTTCCATTATCTTTGGATATACGCAGATCGATCATTGATACTAAAATCCATTGTCCTTGTGCATAAGTTGTTCATTTGCGTACGTCATAAGGCATTGTTACCGAAAGAACAAATTTTCTCCAAAAACGAATTAGCCATGGCGAGTTCATAGCGTGAAGACTGTACATCAGATTCTCTTGAAATTTTCTGAGTGCTCTTATCATGCTGCTCTGTTACTAAAACAACAAAAATGGCAACGAGTTTTTCACTTCATGGACATTTTAAGAGTTAAGTTAACTTAGATTGTCGTTTAACCTGCAGTATACTTGTATTTTTAGCGTTCTGAAAAGGGCGTGGTTGTTACATCTGTCGTGAATTCTGGAGCAAGAGACTGGGTATGTAAATAGAAACTTTATTGATAACTCTTTATTGGACAGTGATCCCGTTTGAAAAATTATTGATTTTACTCTGTTTAACATCCGACTATCCTTACTCTAATGTTAGACTATTTTACTCTGTTTAACATCCGACTATCCTTACTCTAATGTTAGAGTATTTTACTCTGTTTAACATCCGACTATCCTTACTCTAATGTTAGACTATTTTACTCCGTCTAACGCCAGATTATATTTTACTCTGTCTAACATCAGACTATTTTTCTATGTCTAACACCAGACAAGTCTACTCTATGATCTAACACCAGACTATTTTACTCAGGCTAACACCGGACAATTTTATTCTAACACCAGACAATTTTACTCTGTCTAACACCAGACAATTTTGCTCTGTCTAACACCAGACAATTTTACTCTGTCTAACACCAGACAATTTTACTCTGTCTAACACCAGACAATTTTACTCTGTCCAACACCAGACAATTTTACCCTGTCTAATACCAGACAATTTTACTCTGTCTAACACCAGACAATTTTACTCTGTCTAACACCAGACAATTTTACTCTGTCTAACACCAGACAAATTTACTCCGTCTAACACCAGACAATTTTACTCTAACACCTGACACCAGACCATTTTACTTTGTCTAATAGACCTTATTCCAAAAAGGCCGCCGAATTAAAATTCTTTTACATGTATATACATATAAATTAGCCCTTATGAACTCGTTTTCATGTGGGAAATTCAAAATAATTTTACTTTAAAACGAGGTCGTAAAGGGCTAATTTATATGCACATAAAAAATTCTAATTCGGCGGCCATTTTGGAATAAGGTCTATACCAGACTATTTTACTCTTTCTAGCACCAGACTTACCTACTCTGTCTAACACCAGACGATTTTTCTCTGTCTAATACCAGACTATTTAACCCTGTCTAACACTTGACTATTTTACGTTGCCTTAGACGTTTTTCGAGTCTGGTAGATAACTTTTTCATCGAAAAAATATTTCCTGTTCTCTAAGTATATCTACAATCTTTTCCTTGCATAATTTCTTGTGTAGGAAGTGGATAATTTAATGTTAACGAAGACTATGGAATATTTATCGTCGTCCATAAAGACTCTAACCTCTCTGACACAACTTATCGATAAAGTCAAGAACATGGTTATTGATGACAATATCAAAGCAGAAATTGAGCAAGCAGTGGATGCCATTAAACAGGTAATTTTAAGTGACTTATTATAGTAAACATTGCATAATGTAGTGTAGTGTAGTGTAGTGTAGTGTAGTGTAGTGTAGTGTAGTGTAGTGTAGTGTAGTGTAGTGTAGTGTAGTGTAGTGTAGTGTAGTGTAGTGTAGTGTAGTGTAGTGTAGTGTAGTGTAGTGTAGTGTAGTGTAGTGTAGTGTAGTGTAGTGTAGTGTAGTGTAGTGTAGTGTAGTGTAGTGTATAGTGTAGTGTAGTGTAGTGTAGTGTAGTGTAGTGTAGTGTAGTGTAGTGTAGTGTAGTGTAGTGTAGTGTAGTGTAGTGTAGTGTAGTGTAGTGTAGTGTAGTGTAGTGTAGTGTAGTGTAGTGTAGTGTAGTGTAGTGTAGTGTAGTGTAGTGTAGTGTAGTGTAGTGTAGTGTAGTGTAGTGTAGTGTAGTGTAGTGTAGTGTAGTGTAGTGTAGTGTAGTGTAGTGTAGTGTAGTGTAGTGTAGTGTAGTGTAGTGTAGTGTAGTGTAGTGTAGTGTAGTGTAGTGTAGTGTAGTGTAGTGTAGTGTAGTGTAGTGTAGTGTAGTGTAGTGTAGTGTAGTGTAGTGTAGTGTAGTGTAGTGTAGTGTGTATTCAGTATTGTATTGTATTCAGTATTGTATTGTATTCAGTATTGTATTGTATTCAGTATTGTATTCAGTATTGTATTTGTATTTGTATTTGTATTTGTATTTGTATTTGTATTTGTATTTGTATTTGTATTTGTATTTGTATTGTATTGTATTGTATTGTATTGTATTGTACTGTATTATTTTTTTATACCTTTCGTTCACGAAAGGTAGCGTTGAGCGATCCGTCTCAGATCTGATGCGCAGTCCAGACTATGAATTGGCGTATTGTGAGAGTTGAAAGTTACAACGCGTTTTGTGCGCATGCTCGGACTCATTTGTAGGCAATTATTTTCAGCTGACGTAGATCGTATCAACCAATCAAAAAATTAAAATTGAGTGTTTCTTATTATTTTGTAGTGTCAAGATGAAATAGCACGCGGCGATGTTGTTCAGGCATTCTTAAATGCGAAAAAGGCCATCCAATCATCAGGTATATCAATGGTATTTTTTATACTCGGACACTTTCTGGGAACAAAGCAAATCTGCCTGATTTGAAAAATCTGATCGATGGGCAAGTCGATAGATCGACCAACTTGGGGATATAGAAAAGTAGTTGCAACTAGAACTGGTCGCCATGGTCGCACATAGAGGAGGGGGCAACAGGGGCAATTCCCCTTCCAGAGAAAACCCAAAATTATTTTTTTTTAAATGTTGATTATTAGTTTTTTATTGGTATTCAGACGATTATATAGTACAAGTGCTGAAAAAAGTACTGAAATCATAACATTTATAAAATCCCTGGGGTGCACAAAAAACGCTGTTGCTGACAACGACAACGTGCTGTATTTTCGGGCACTAACTTCCATAGAGATCATATAAATACTAGAGGGGGCATCCTATCTTAATTTCGGCCAACCGCGAGGTATCATCGGTTTCAAATTATGAAGCTTAACCATCTAATAAAACCATCCCACAAGCGGGATGTTAAACTTGAACACATAAAGGTAAAAATTCTATAGGGGTGTTGTGGTCGGGGTATGAGGTGGGACATTTTTCCGGAGGGTTGTGGTTAGGTTTAGGATTTCCGGGTGGCGTGATTAGGTTTAGAGTTTCCGGGGGGTGGTATGGGGGTGAGGTTTCGTTTAAAAAGGTTGTCTAATCAGATGGTGGTTTTAGTAGTTGGTTAAGCTTCAATGGACTGAAATATCATAGGTAATGGCGGCCACCATGTGGTTACCAAATTTTCCCGCCGCTTCAGCATTTTTCTTACTGCTTCCCTGGCTAAAAAAGCCTGCGTACGGCCCTGCTGGTCGCTTAAGGGAGCTTAGAAACAAAGAAAAAGTGCAGTTTGTAAATTTCAAAGATGCAGGACGTTGTGAGAGCTGGTGACAATGTATGGTATACACCATAATCATAAAGATGGCTTTTCTCCTGTAAAAACGGGAATGCTGCAAAATTTATCGCCGGAATTACAGAGCTAGCGTTCACGAAAAGCACACATCCCACATGACCCACATGTCCCGATCAGAAGCGACAGTTGCCTGCGGAGGTCAGGATGTTAAAATATGGCTGCTAATTTATATTTTTTCATATACGTGTAAATTAGCGTTTTCAGCCTCGTTCTTGCTTTCGTCCTTATTCTTATCCATCTTTATGAATAAAGTGGGTCGTAGTAATTTATATGACTATATACACTTCCGTTCTCGGTATTTATCTCTTACATGTTTGTTTTAGAAAAAGCCTTCTTTGACCCTTCAGTGTTGGAGTTACTTTACTTTCCAGATGACCAAAAGTAAGTATAACCTGGTTTTACTATAACTGGGGTTGGAACGATTAATCGAAGATTCGATTCGCGATTATTATTTTTTTGTTCCATTCACGATTTTTTTTCGCATTTCACATTACTATTAGTGTTCGTCAAAATACAATCTTAAAAAAATTCCTCATTTTCATATGCACTTTAGTTTTTTCCTACCCTGCGAGTCAGAGCCCCTTTCCGACCTACGCAGGCTTCGGGGGAAAGTGGGCTCTGCTAACAAACTCGATATTTCTTTTTGAGCATGCGTGAACGGTTGCCAAGATACTATTTTGGGCCCAGGCTCTAACGCGTTACTTGCTATTTTCCTGCTATTCGGTGTGTTCATAAACTAGAACTTGTTTGACCAGTTTAAAACCTGACTGACTCGCCCCAAACTTGGGGCGAAGATCAAGTTTGTTGGCAGAGCCCACTTTCCCCCGAAGCCTGCGTAGGTCGGAAAGGTGCTCTGACTCGCAGGGTAGTTTTTCCATAAACCCCAGTGAAAATTATAGATGGTCTGCGATGCAACTGACTCGTCGACAAGTTTCCAAAGTTTTGTCAAACGCCTCAAAGTTTTTAGCAATTTTATACCTGATTGATAAAGATTAGGACATAATTTTTTGTTTTCGTTTCAGATTTGCTATTTATATTCCTTTGTTCCTACCGATCTCTCTTCCACTTTTGGTCTCGCTGTTTGCTGCCATCCAGTTGTTAAGAAATAAAGATGACAAAAATGAAAGTAAAGAACAGGAGAAACAGTCCCAGTGAGGTAAGTTCGTATCAGGTGGAGTGGGAGCAATTTGATGCTGGAGTGCTTCAGTCTAGAATCTTGTAGTACCTCCACCGGTTTCCTTTTTTTTCACCTTACAAAAAAGATATTTCACTGGTTCAACTGAGACCAGTTGACCGTGAGGAAACTGGGTAAACGCATTGCTTACAACGTACAGTCCGATAATTTATATTTATTTATTTATTTATTAACTTTGCCGTACAAATTACACACATAAATACAGACATTAGCATTTTTTATACTACAGACGCAGTACGCGTCTGGGCGCATAATTCGTCTGTATCTTTATCTGTCTAGTGTAAAGATAGGCGAGTTATAAGACGAACTAAAAGACAAATAAAAGTGCGATTCGCGCTGCTAGCTAGCAAAATAGGCCTGGCGCTAGAAAAACTACCAAGCGGCAAATTTCAAAACGATCGCTATGCTGCAGCTCGTGAAAGTTATGCCGGCAAAAGAAAGGCACAAGAACAATTTGCTGTGAAACGATATGAATTTTGTTTAAACAAACAAAAAAAAAAGCCGAAAAAACGTTTTTTGATCTGTTCGAACACCCTCAGATTAGCTGATTCCATATCAAGTTGACGAGCATACTCATTTTTTTGTTCTACTTAGACTAAAATATTTAAGTTCCACCTCTGTCCAGTTATACAGGTTTTGTATTGCAAGACGTCATCTTGAATTCAGACGTGATGTGAAATGCCGCTGCGCTGGCTTTAAGTATAAACGCTGTCACAGTTTCTTGTTTTCTTCGTCTGTTGCCCGTCTTTATACGATCAGACGCATTATACGTCCAGACGAACTACATGATTTAGTGCGTCGGTAAAGACGAATTAAAACATATAGTTCGTCTGGACACATAATGCGTCTGATGCCCGTCTTTACACAAGACGAAATTTGAGACGTATTCAAAGACGCACTAAAAAACTTTGCCCAAGTACGTCCAGACGCATAATACGTCTGTAGTATAAAAACGGCCACTATGTCAACTACAGGTGTATGTACCACAGAATACCGCACAAATTTACATGTTCCATATCTTTTGTAAAATACATATAATATGGCATGTTAACATTTTTTCGGATTGTTTTTCACTGTATTTTTTCTTCCCAGGGGGTTTTTGGGCTAGATTTGATAGACTTTGTTATTTTTATTAATTGAAAATTCGGTGGAAAAAACCCTGACGTACCACAGAATACCAGTGCAGAAAACATGCAATAAGTAAGGAACAGTTTATCAAATTGTACGAGAATTTGATGTGTAATGTTGTGTGCTAATACTGTTAGATGTAAAAAAAATATTGCTAACTTAAGTGAAAGGTAAAACTAAAATCACTACAGAATACCAGTGATGTGTACCACAGACTGATACCAGTTTTTTTATCAGTAGTTTTGAAAAATACAGTTGTCCGATAATAAAACTGGTTAATCTGGGTGATTCCTGTATAGTAATAGTATTGTGTTGCATTGAAAAACATTAACTTTACGTATTATTTCCATTATCTAAGCTGCCTGATATCAGGCTGAACAACTAACTTGGCCAAAAATCGGAAATAATCCTGGAGGCTGGGTACGAGTTTAGGGGTTGTAAGTTCTTGTCCAAAATAACCTGGGTACTTCATGAAAGCCTGACCCCAATAAATTCGTGCATATTGGACATTGACTTATTACCAGTTTAGGCTGAATATTCAAGATGGCGGATATAATTCTTGAGTAGCCGGTCAAGTGGGTAATGTACACTGTGCAATTTAACCAGTGACTGGCACTTAACAAAGCCTCTGGATTTCTTACAATACTATTTCCTTTGTTCATTACATGTATATCTTATATTATGCAAATAATAATAATAAAAAATGAATGCACCAAATCAAAAGTTTTCCATACGTAATCAAACGATTGACCGGACATGTTTAGTTGCAGAGATCTGAAGAATTTTATTAAAAACTCTTTGTTCAGTTTCTGTACATAATTTTTAAGTAGTTGCATTGCAATAGTTCTTTTACTAAGTATGTTCCTTAAATAAAATATATCAATGCATATTTCCTGCCTTTCTACAGGATGTTAAAAAACAACATTTTGCACAGAATACCAGTCAAATGGTTATCCAATGTAATAAATAGTAACTCCCATTTTTCAAAGATATATATGCGGTAGTACTAATCAGTTGGTTAAGGGTTAATTTATGACATGTTGAGCAACTTAAATTATGCTGGTTTGCAAACTTAATTTCAAAATTTGGGATTTTATAGGCATTAAAAGGAAAAAGTTATGAAAAACATAGAATTTTATTTCTTGTTAAACCAGATTATTTTTAAGAATTGATTTGGTGATACCCTTTGTTTGTTTTTATATGTTCGTTTAGACTAAAATTAATACATATTCACAAAAATAAAGTATATAGCATGTTTCCGCCAAATTTTATAAAAGAAATAAACAAACTGGTATTCTGTGGTACATACACCTGTACAGGCGTAAAAACGCACAAATTGTTGACGGTTGTTAACAGGCGTGAACAAGTTGTTCTAACAGCACATTTTTATAGCCAACATTAACGTTGTTCGCACCTGATACAACATGTTGTAACAGCATGATGAAGTAACAAGGCTAGCTGAACAATGTTACAGCAATTGTGAACATGACTGGTGTATCAACACGTCCTTCGGTTGTTTCAACATGCGTGAACAACTGCTGTTGTTTCATCAAGCTGTGATGAAACAATGATGAACAATATTGTTAATTCATCAAGGTTGTTCACATGCACATGATAACAACGTTGATACAGTATTGTTCTGGCAACAATGCTGTAACAACTTGTGAGATTTTTACGCGTGTAGTACTGCCCCCAAACAAGTAGACAATTACTTAACCCTTAGAGTATACCAGGGGTACCCTATTTATGAGTAAAATCGTCTGGCGTTAGCCAGAGTAAAATACTAGGGTAGGTGTTTGGTACTGAAAGGATTAAAAAAGACACGACGTTAGATAAATATTATGATCCAGTAATCAATAGCAACACATCGTGTTGCACATATATATGTTCGTGGGTCGTCTATGTTGTGTAATTAATGTTCTGGTCTCAATGGTTACGTTCTAGTGCTCACCGAAAGGCTCAATCCCGTACCCAGACTCTTTATTCGGCGCTCGCAACTCGCTGGAGCAAACGAGTTGCGAGCGCCGAATGAAGAGACTCTGAAGACAAAACATTATAAAAACAAAGAATATGCTGAAAAAATTGTATTAAACCAATTAAATACTACATCCAAGAAGCATGCAGTCTATCAGGAAATGGTTAGTTTAACATGACATAAAAAAGTACAGACTATTTACCATTGGCCGACAATTTAAATTGTCATATTTACGTGCATATTTACGTAATGTCACTATAAGACAGTAGAAATAACTTTCTTTAAACCCTTGCTTCGCTTGTCTTTTTAGGTACACGTGGTTACCTCGAAAAAGTAAATAGTGAGTACATTTAATGTCGTGTTATATGAAGGTACACCATGATCAATCATCCAGTATTAGCCGTGGTGGTGGTGTTTTACGCTGCAACGGAACTGTGCCATTTCGAGGGATCAGCCCTAAAAAATGGACATACTCTCATTAGGCGAAGTTTACAAACTGCGATTGAGATGATTTGATGTACACGCGTATTATTAAAACGCACACAAGTTGTAACAAGACTGCAGGCAGCCTTATTTTACAACTTGTCATTCAGCCTGATATCAGAATGCATTCACATCGCTCCAGTTTGAGACTTGAAACCTGCAACAACTTGTCTTGTTCTAGCCTAGTTTCTAGGCCTTCCTTGGTTGACACGTTTCGGAAGTGATCCAAACGGACCCGCTGGGGAAGGCCTAGCAACATTCGTAAACACTTTCACTTTACAGCTCAGTTGTTTATTGAGGAAGAATTGTGATGTTATGACGTCCTAAGTGTTTCCCGACACTTACTATTCCATCTGCTCGAGGAAGGTTCGCTGTCCTAGCTTCTTATCACTAGCTTTCCTTCTGCAACCGCCAAAAGTTGAAAGTTAAACAGTTAAATTTTCATTTCGAGCTCCAATTGGAATATATTCCATTATTTCCTGCTTTCGATCGCCAAGATCTTTTTTCCCCGGAGGGTTTTGGTTAGGTTTAGGTCCACCGGGGGGTCGTCGTTAGGTTTAGGTTGGAAAGAATGACTATAAATTCATATTGCTTCCAAAAGAAGGACGCTTTTCAAACTTGGCTCACTATACCCAATGTTTTGTTGGAAAATATCATCATGCAATTGTCTTACATGAAGATGGTGAGTACTATTTTTTATTATATAAAATAGAGTGTTTTATTGATTTTCCCACCACTAATAAAAGTGATAATCTCACATGTGCGATTATTTATGATAATCGCACATGTGACGATTATCGCTGAATCAGCATTATAGTTTAATGCCATTTTTGCAAGGCAATAGGACAATTTTTTTATATAATAAACAGTTTGCTCACTCGTGAGATATCCTGGTCAACACTCGAAATAAATTTCATATTTCCGCACATCCATGTATTATTCTCTATATATTTTCTTTTGTAAAACTCGTTAAGAGGAAAATTGCGGTTCTCTAATGAGACTAGCCTGTAGCTATTGATATACCAGGCGGAAAGCGTAGTCTAGTCAAGAAGATAATTGCCCAGCAAATAATTTTCAAAAAAGCCATAACGATAAGGTTTGGAAAAATATAATTTAATTAACTAACGTTTCGTCACTATTCAAGTAACATCTTCAGAGTGATAAATATTTACACGATTTCGACTAATATACTTAACTGAATGGCTTTTTTCGGGCGTCTGCATGCAGGCTAGGCATGAGTATTGAGTTGGTAGGGATAAATTCTTCATGCGAGTTTGTTTATAGTTCTTTTGTTCGTGCGGAATCAATATAGGCATGGGACCGTTCTTTACTGGGACTTGGGTCTCGCATATTTTGAGAAAAACATAGTGTCGCAATAATCTAATGTTTCTCAATTCTCATGCAAACCGGCCTTTTTAATATTGCGTAATTGCGCCGCCGCCTTGATTATTCAAAATAGGTTAAAACAACATAAACACATCTCTTTTCTCAGCATCACATCCAATCACGTTCAGTAAGAACTCGAGGTCACGACCTTTTTAAAATCACAAGACTCTAATTTATTCAGTTTCGATCAAAATAATCTTGTCTTACTGACGTGGCAAAGTGAAAGTAAAACACTGAGAGCGTTTCGGGGTTCTTTGTCTGTTGCTCAAGTCAAGTAATACAGTAACTTATATTCAAGCGAAATTCTACTACTATGTAACAATGACTTCCAACGATAAAAACGGAACCTAGCTTTGTCATTGAGCTGAGGGAAAAGCGCAAAGAGATGGAATCCTACGAGCAAGGTTACGATGTAGATCGGTTTGAGAGTGACATTAGTCAAAACTTTCATTGCCCAATTTGTCTCAACGTCTTCAAAGATCCTGTAATGTGCCATAGAAACCAACACTTTTTCTGTCGCCCTTGCATCACTCGCCATCTGACGAATTCACCGACATGTCCTTCATGTAAGGAAGAACTTACATTGGAAACCTTAACTCAAGCTCCTAGAATCGTGACGGGGTGCCTGTCTGAGCTGAATATTCGTTGTGATTATTTCAACAGAGGCTGTCGTGAGCTTGTGCAGCTGGGAGATCTTGAACGTCACGTCAAAGATTGTGGGTTCACTCCAGTGGTGTGTTCCAACGAAGGATGTTTTGTGGAGGTCAACAAACGAGATCGAACGCATCACGAGACAGAAATTTGTGAATTCAGAAAGGTGAAATGTCATAATTGCGCCGAGATAAGCAAGGAAATGGATGAAGTAAAGATGAACTTGAAGGCAATGAATGACAAACTTATTAAGCTCGATGAAATGGAGAACATTAAGAAGAATTTGAAGGCAGTAGATGACAAACTTATTAAGCTTGATGAAATGGAGAACATTAATAATAAGAATTTCAAAGAAATCAAGGAACAGCTGGCTGAGCTGGCAACACTACCAGATCAAATACGTGGTATTCAAACTGTGCAGGAGAAAATGATGAAAGAAAGTGAAGAAACCAAAAATGATACAACAAATGTGAAACATGGCGTAGTTGTTGCCGGTGGTTGGAAGCTATGCGAAAGACTAAATTCTGTGGAAATGTTCGACTGGTCCAGGAGGTCGTGGGCGCCCCTGCAGCCAATGAAAGTATGTCGCCAAGTAGCATCTTCATTTGTTTATAAAAGTCGCTTTACTGTCACGGGAGGATACACAAATGATGGCTACACTGATAGCATGGAAAGTATGGCCATTAACCCAACCTTGAATTCCACACGATGGTGCGATTTTCCCGCGAAACTTCCTAGCAAGTTGCAAGGACACAGCAATGTAGTTTATAACGGACGGTTGCTAGTAATAGGAGGGTATGATGGTAAATACTCTGACAGTATTCACGAAGTTCCACTTGATCCTCCTTACACTCCGAAGTCCTTAACTAGAATGCCAGAACCGAAAGCGTATCATGGCGTAGAATTATTCAATGATAAAGCTTTGATTGTTGGAGGAAGGAAATCTGTCCACCATAAAGATTGCGTTGATAGCGTCATAATGTACGATATTAACAAGAACGAGTGTAAACAAATGGCACCACTTCCTTTTGCTGTGTCTTTTGTTGCAACAGTAAGATGGGGTGACAATGTAATTGTAATAGGCGGTGTTGACAAAAATGATAAATCGTTAAATACTGTTGTTATTTATAATATTCAGTCAGAAAAGAGTCATATGTTACCTGCAATGAAATATAAGAGGAGAGGATGTGCGGCAGTTGTTACTGGGAATGCCATTGTTGTAATGGGTGGGCGAGAAGAGCCATGGAACTGTCTTAAGTCAGTTGAATCATTCAGTTTTGATCGCTATTCATGGGAAGAACTTCCCCCAATGAATGACGCCCGAATGTGGGCTACTGCTGTAGCTTGGTAACTGTTTTTATATATAAAGTCATAATTATGAAAACTAGAGTTTGATCTCAATTTGTAAGATAATTTTTATATATTTTTTGAAACTTTACAATAAACCTTATTTCTACATGTTTACAATCTTGTTTTCTTTACAACTTTCACAACTGTTCTGTTGGAGGGATTGATGAGCAATAAAACTGCCTTAAGGTGGTTCTGTACAGTTTTTTCTTATTGTGATTGTTATTGAAACGAGTTCTTGTTCAAAGTGTATGTTCACTCCCAACAAACTATTACTGATCTTTCCACGACCTTCAAACATTGATTAAAATACTCGTTAATAATTGATGAGGAAAATGAAAAAGAAAATATACAGCATACTAATTACTAATTAGGACCCATACAGCATACTAATTACTAATTAGGACCCATTTGCTCAAATTGAGCTTTTAAATTTCCTTGTTTAAATAATTTGTTTTTGCCTTTTCTACGACTGCCAAACAAAGTATTCATGATATAAACTCATCGTAGCTTAAGTTGGATAAATCGCATGCACTTCGGCGGCTCATTTTGTATCTATTGCATTATATTTTTACGATATTTTTGATATTAATGTTATTTTTAACACACTTTTATTTATAGAACTGTTGCAACGACGACTTGTGTTAGCATTGTTGTATATAGCTTTTTGAGTCAATATACTTTTTAAATGTATTTAAGGGTTAACAAACATCCAAAGACAATTTTCTATAATTATAAATGTACATGTACGTCCAATATAGAACTGCATGTGGAAGTCGTATTACATGAAGTAGTCAGTACAACATGGCTCAACTTCAAGCATTCCTTTTTTGGCGTAAGAAAAGTCTAAACCTCTTCATTTCTGATTATGGTTTAACTTATACACTCAATTTTGAAAAACAGAAAATCTTCCATAGTTGTGAATGTTGTTATGATCAGTAGACATCGGTTCACTTTTCACAAAAAAAGAACAATTAATTTCTTAAATACTTCTCAGGACGTCAGTATACTACTGCCCCGTAGATACATGGAGATAGCAAGATACCTCCTATTCAATAGAGACCGCGTGGTATTTATATACAATATTAACTAACTAAACAAAGCTAAAACCTAAACTATTACTACATATAAATACAATAAGAATTATCTACCAAACTATTACAAATGATTATTGCTGCGAGCCGTAAGGCGAGCAGCTCACTAATCTTGACGAGGTCTGGGCCGAGTTTATATGCGATGATCTTCGGTATACGCAATGTCTACCGATCAGCGGCAGGCATTATTAAATTGTGCACTACGCTACACCACGTTGTCTAGGACTTTTCTTGGCAAGTTGGCATTGTTTGGCGCTGGAATATATTTATTTATTAAAGAGAAGTGTATTTTTCTACTATACTATACTATTATATCAAACACAACTCTATGTGTTGCTGGAAGTATATATCAAGGCCACAAAAGGCTTAGCGACATTTCGAGGGGCAGACAGTGTATTTATACGAGTCTTTGTTCATTAATTTTTATATGACATTCCACACCATTGTGCCAGATGATTCGCACGCGTACAAAATTGAGCCATTAAAGATGGCGACGGCCGTTATTGCTGCAAATCAACACCTAAAACCGCATAGATTGCCGTTCTTCACTTCAAGCAAGAGTGCTGACGCCATCACTCTTTAATGGCTCGATTTTATACGCGTGACGTCCATGCGATGAGCGACTGAGTAATAAAGGATTATCGAAATGCGAACTCCGATCATTCCGTTTGCTGTCAACACATTGTCATGATGCCTCGGGGGGCTACAGACTCCGCTGCGCTTAACACGTCATACATTGCTGGAGACCAGATTCACACCGCCCGCAACATGATTCGCTTTCTTCCTCGCCAGTTGACAGTACCCGACCCACCACGCTCTCCTTTGTTTTAACCTTGGTTATTTCATAACCCCATAAAACGTCGCATGCTTACAGTTGATTTCACATTACTTTACCGCCGTGTGTTGCGAAGTTCGTTGGGAAGTTCCGAAGTTCGTTCGGAAGTTCGGAATTACGTTGCCAAGGTTGAAAAATTATCCAATCAGAATGAGTTTTGATCCAAAGCTCGCAATTTGATTGGATGATTTTCAACCTTGGCAACGTAATTCTGAACTTCCGAACGAACTTCGGAACTTCCCAACGAACTTCGCAACACACGGCGGTAAAGTAATGTGAAATCAACTGTAAGCTCTTTAATTGAAAATGCTTCGGACGATAACAAGTATTTTACTACTAAATAGTAAATGGTAGCAACTCGCAGCACTTCACTTTTGATAAAAACTTCTAGTTTATATAATATAGAATCCAAACTCTCAAAAACAATAAAACCACTCGGCTGATATGGCATCTCAATATTTGAGCGATTTCAAGTGGAAAATGCATTTAAAATAGATCTCATGAGATTTTATTGATGAGGGTGTGTAAAATTTATTCATACACCAACTTGTTATCTTGCATAGATAATTGAGATCTTGAGAACTAGATGAACACCGGTTTTCATCTTTATTTATTTATTTATTTATTAGACTTCGCCATTAGTAAATAAACATACAAAATACAAATCTGGCAGGGATACCACCACAGCTTACGCCAATTACTGTGGGCCCGTGTAAAATAGAAAATAATAAATGGATTGTATTTACATAAATATGCAGATTAACTGGTGAGAAGAAAAAAAAAGGAAATGAAAAAGAAAAAAAAAAAAAAGAAAAAAAAAAAAAAGAAAAAAGATAAAGAAAAAGAAAAAGAAAAGTAATAATCAATATAATATCTTGGGTGCAGCCATGGTATACAATTTTAGCGTGTTTTATTGGAGTATCTAACTTCAATCAAGTGATTGAACTATTGTAATTAGCTGATTATCTCATGAATTATTAATGCGTTTGTGAAATGCAATGCAACCATGATAATAACACGATTTCTTGGTACATTCAAGTCTAACACTAGACAGGTGAAGATGACTGCTCTGTGCAGTAGATCTCCGAGATTATCTTTGTTCAATGTAAAATAATTATGAAAAGAATTGTGGAGAATGTCTATTCATGCAATGCTTAAATTTCTACACATGCTTTCCACGTGTGCTTTCTAGGATATCATATCTTAAATATCCTAGCGCTTCATCACTACTTGATGATCTCATTATTATACAAATGTAAAAAGTAGCTGCGTATGCAGTGTTTTAGTTAGAGCAAAGTGAAAAGGTAGTAAACTGTCGAGATTTTTTACCGTAAAGGCTCTATTAAGTTCTCTGGTGTCCTGAAATTAAGTCTGGGGGCTTAATAGTACTGCCAAATCCCACTTTACCAGGAACATACAGTACATTATAACATTCAAGAAGGATTGTTCATATCCTTAAAACTGAGCTTGATAAGAAAGTCTTAAAATTGTCACTCATGAAGTTGGAAGTAGGAGACGTTCAAATGAAGAATAAATTACGCTACTCTTGATCTAACGGGTCGATGGGTAGGGGGGTATTCTTAAAACAGGGGGTGAGTAATTTGAAAATTGTAGCTCTAAAGTACGGCTTATTAGAGAGGGGCACTCATCAGAGTGAATGAATGGCTGATGATATATGCACTCTACCCGAAACGTCAATATTTCGGCAGTAAAAACCACCTTTTCACATCGCTGATTATTGTGTCAGTGTATACTGGCTGCCTATCTTTGTAATGTCTTATTGTCATTAATTGACTTTCTCACAACAGTTCCATATACAGTGTCGCAATAATCTAATGTACGCTCAAGCCTGTCTATTTTAATATTGCGACGACGCCTTGATTGTTCAAGATACGTTGAAACAAATAAACACATCCCTCTTTTCTCAGCACCACATCCAATCACGTCCAGTAAGAACTCGAGGTCACGACCTTTTTAAAATCACAAGACTCTAATTTATTCAGTTTCGATCAAAATATTCTTGTCTTACTGACGTGGCAAAGTGAAAGTAAAACACTGAGAGCGTTTCGGGGTTCTTTGTCTGTTGCTCAAGTCAAGTACAGTCTCTTATTCAAGCGATATTCTGCTACTATGTAACAATGACTTCCAACGATAAAAACGGAACCTAGCTTTGTCATTGAATTGAAGAAAAAGCGCCAAGAGATGGCATCCTACGAGCAAGGTTACGATGTAGATCGGTTTGAGAATGGCGTTAACCAAAACTACCATTGCCCAATTTGTCTAAACGTCTTCAAACAACCAGTAATGTGCCAGAGAAACCAACATCTTTTCTGCCTGCCCTGCATCACTCGACATCTGAAGAACTCGCCGACATGTCCTTCGTGTATGGAGGAACTCACATTAGAAACCTTAACTCCAGCACCAAGATTCGTGACGGGGTGCATGTCTGAGCTGAATATTCGTTGTGATTATTTCAACCGAGGCTGTCGTGAGCTTGTGCAGCTGGGAGATCTTGAAAGTCACGTCAAAGATTGTGGGTTTACTCCAGTGGTGTGTTCCAACGAAGGATGTCTTGTGGAAATTAACAAACGAGATCGAACGCATCACGAGACTGAAATTTGTGAATCCAGAAAGGTGAAATGTCATAATTGTGCCGAGATGAGCAAGGAAATGGACGAAGTAAAGATGAACTTGAAGGCAATGAATGACAAACTTAGTAAGCTGGACGAAATGGAGGACATCAAGAAAAATTTGAAGGCAGTCAATGACAAACTTATTAAGCTTGACGAAATGGAGGACATTAAAAAGAATTTGACGGAAATCAATGAGCAGCTAGCAACACTACCAGATCAAATACGTGGTATTCAAACCGTGCAGGAGAAAATGATGAAAGAAATTGAAGAAGTCAAGAATGAAGCAACGATTGTGACACATAGTGTAGTTCTTGCAGGCGGTTGTGGTCAAGGCGGAAACTTAAATTCTGTAGAAATGTTCGACTGGTCCAAGAGGTCGTGGGTGCCACTGCAGCCAATGAAGGAATGTCGTAATGGAGCATCTTCATTTGTTTATAAAAGTCGCTTTACTGTCACGGGGGGATATACAAATCATGGCTTTACTGATAGCATGGAAAGTATGGCCGTTAACCCAGCCTTGGATTCTGCACAATGGTTTGATTTTCCCGCGAAACTTCCGAGCAAGTTGATCCGACAAAGCAATGTAGTTTACAATGGACGGTTGATAGTAATAGGAGGGTATGATGGCAGTAAATTCTCTGACAGTATTCATGAAGTTTCACTTGATCCTCCTTATATCCCAAAGTCCTTAACTAGAATGCCAGAACCGAAACCGTATGCCGGCGTAGAATTATTTAATGATATAGTTTTGATTGTTGGAGGAAGGAAATCTGGCAGGTCTAAAGATAGTGTTGATAGCGTCACGATGTACGATATTAACAAGAACCAATGTAAAGAAATGGCGCCACTTCCTTTTGCTGTGTCTGAAATGGCAACAGTAAGTTGGGGTGACAATGTAATTGTAATAGGTGGTGTTGACAAAGATGGTAAAGCGTTAAATACTGTTGTTATTTATAATGTTCAGTCAGAAAAGAGTCATATGTTACCTGCAATGAAATATAAGAGGAGAAGTTGTACTGCGCTTGTTACTGGGAATGCCATTGTTGTAATGGGTGGGCGAGATGAGCAAGGAAACTGTCTTAAGTCAGTTGAATCATTCAGTTTTGATCGTTATTCGTGGGAAGAACTGCCCTCAATGAATGTAGCCCGCGAGGGTTTTACTGCTGTAGCTTGGTAACTCTTTGTATATAAAGTCATGATTTTGAAAACTAGAGTTTGATGTCAATTTGTCAAAAGATAAATGTTATATTCTTTTAAAACTTTACAATAAAGCTTATTTCTACATGTTTACAGTCTTGTCTTCTTTACAACGTTCACAACTGTTCTTTGGGAGGGATTGACGAGCGAGGAAACTGTCTTAAGGTGGCTCCTACAGCTTGTAGGGGTTGAAAAGATAAAAGATAAAAAACATGAATAATTATGATGTTTGCTCCAGAAATGTTCAATCCACCATATTTTTAGTAAGGAATGCAAGATTTACCTGTATTCAAACAACATTTTCATTTTGGTGTACCACTCAAAATCTCTCTTTATTTTAGCATTATTGTATAACTCGTACAGTCAATAAACTGTCTTTAACCCTATCCAGACTGGGGGGGGGGGGGGGGGGGGGCGGAAAGTGCCCGCGCTGAATTTAAAAGTTAATATCTCCTAAACCATTACAGGTATGGTTCTGAAATTTTATGACTTTTCCTAAATATGTATGGGCTTTATATGTGGAAAATTTGGTGAAAAAATATTACTCCAAAAAAAAAGTTACAGCGGAGTCGTGAACACCTACCAACACTAAATTTCAGCCGAGAATTTTTATTATGCTTGCTTTTATAATAGTTACAATAAAAGTAAGCACTTTTTAATAAAGAGAAACTATTTTTTTGATATACTACCTTTTTTATGTTAACAAAACAATAAGAAAATTTTTTTTGGAAATTCCAAAAATCCTGGGTGTTTGCAATTAGTGACGTCATAATGACGTCAGAATTTGTCGCCATGACAACATAAGTGTAACACATACTTGAACAAGGCATACCATCCACCTGTAAAAGTTTCGTCGGAATACACCAAATGGTTCAGGAGATATTGGCCGCGGGCACTTTCCGCCTTAGTCCCAGAAGTAAAAAAAAAGCCCAGTTTGGATAGGGTTAAAGTGTTTATGAACTGAAAATTAAATCTGTCTTGTTTGAAAGAACACTTAAAATGACAGAGTAAAATCTTTTGCAGTTTTTCGTTTTCTTGCTTCGTTGTTGGAATATTTCAACGACAATTTTTAATCAGAGCAAAATAATATAGTACAATTCACATTACCCACAAATAGCAACTTGCTGATCAAGGCGGGCAGAAAGTTAAAACACAATGATATTGATGAAGGCATAAGATCATATTTTTGAAAGCGCGAAGTCAAAAGTCTAGATTAGAATTGTACTGAAGGACTAGTTACTAATTATAGAAATTGCGGACACTTTCATTTCAGATTGTTTGATATACAAATTAAACATTTTGACATTGCATGCGCGAATGACTTATCAGAGAGTAATATGAAGGAGTTTTATTGGCTATACAGGTACGCGAGTTGCACGATCATGCGCGTGCATTTTTTTTGCGGGCTATACTGCTATAGTGGCATATAAGTAACCACATTGTCAATTACCAATTTGTTTCCATGCTTCTTACTGATTAGGGTTGTTTTTTTGGGTTATGTGATCTTATCCAATCAGAAACCTTTATAGATAGGTACTGACACTTTAAACCGGGCTGGCTTGTTTCATTTGAATACAATAGGCTTTTTCATATAAAATGACAAGGAGACACGGACTCGGCTCATGTGAACAGGCCCTTGAAAGATTATTTTCTAGGGATGTAGTTTTTTAACTTGGAAATAAACTTGTATTATTACCTCCACCAAAAGGTTGTGTTTTTACCTCTGTCTGTCTGTCTGTCTGTCTGTCTGTCTGTCTGTCTGTCTGTCTGTCTGTCTGTCTGTCTGTCTGTCTGTCTGTCTGTCTGTCTGTCTGTCTGTCTGTCTGTCTGTCTGTCTGTCTGTCTGTGTCTGTCTGTGTCTGTCTGTGTCTGTGTCTGTCTGTGTCTGTCTGTCTGTCTGTCTGTCTGTCTGTCTGTCTGTCTGTCTGTCTGTCTGTCTGTCTGTCTGTCTGTCTGTCTGTCTGTCTGTCTGTCTGTCTGTCTGTCTGTCTGTCTGTCTGTCTGTCTGTCTGTCTGTCTGTCTGTCTGTCTGTCTGTCTGTCTCTGTCTGTCTGTCTGTCTGTCTGTCTGTCTGTCTGTCTGTCTGTCTGTCTGTCTGTCTGTCTGTCTGTCTGTCTGTCTGTCTGTCTGTCTGTCTGTCTGTCTGTCTGTCTGTCTGTCTGTCTGTCTGTCTGTCTGTCTGTCTGTCTGTCTGTCTGTGTCTCTGTCTGTCTGTCTGTCTGTCTGTCTGTCTGTCTGTCTGTCTGTCTGTCTGTCTGTCTGTCTGTCTGTCTGTCTGTCTGTCTGTCTGTCTGTCTGTCTGTCTGTCTGTCTGTCTGTTTGTTTGTTTGTTTGTTTGTTTGTTTGTTTGTTTGTTTGTTTGTTTGTTTGTTTGTTTGTTTGTTTGTTTGTTTGTCTTTTTGTCTCTCCACGATGTCTCACAAAGGACCAACCATCAAAGTGCATATAACCCCAATTTTTTTTATCATCTAAGTATGTTCTATATTTTTTAGATCGGAGCAACCTTTATTGGTTTAATATAGATTTTTGTTTTCAAAATGGTAATGAGATGACGCCAAAGTAGCCATCATTATCTATACAATATTTATTTGCAGGAGTGACTTGACCCAATTCTTCCATTAATGGTGTGTTTGAACAACATGTTCCATATTGTATGAGTTTTTCCACAAAAATTCTCAGGTAGTTTATCTTGCCAAAAAGAGAAAGAAAAAAAAATTGAAGAATAGCTCCAATCACTGAAAATATTTCACTGAACAATTGTTTGCTCTGTGTAGAACGTATTCAGATGATAAAAAATTTGGGTTTATATGCACTTTAAATTTTGGTTCAATTTGGGTGAAAATTGGATGAAAATTTTATAAACATTTTTCCGTGTGAAAGAAATAATTAAAAATATGTTTGATTGCCCACGTTATCCTTGTTTTATGCAAACATTTTTGCATGATCCTGGTGCGAGTGCAATTTAGCATTTTATTCATTCATGTGTAAGTCTCGTGGGCTAGCCTGGTTAGCGGGATGGCTCGTTTTTCCTTATAATTAGAGACCTTAAGATACCCCGAGTTCAGTTTACGGGTACCGGTACCCGCCATTTTTGTTTACTCGTAATAGACTGAGACCTTAAGATACCACGGGTTCGGTTTACGGGTACGGATAATCTACCCGTACCCGTAGTCGTATGTACGGGTAGGCCATGATCTACCACGGGCAAACGGGTAGATATTACTACCAAAATCAGTAGAGTGTCTTTTTCGGAAGAAAAAAGGTTGTCTGGAAGGCGGCCAAACGTGTATGTTTTGTGACGTCAATGGCTCAGGAATGCAGCGTGGCGTGTGAACGAATTCAACGAAATCACTTAATTCTGTTGAACAAGATGTTTTTTGAACGGCGTGTACTGCAGTATCACATTCATTTTACACTACATTCAAAATTAACATCTTATTCAACTGAATTCGTTGTATTCGTTCACACGCCACGCGGCATTCGCGAGCCGTTGACATCACAAAACATACACGTTTGACCGCCTTCCAGACAACCTTTTTTCTTCCGGAAAAGACACTCTACTGATTTTGGCAGTACGAGTAAACAAAAATGGCGGTACCCGTAAACCGAACCCAGGGTATCTTAAGGTCTCTAACATCTCTAATAACTCGCTGGTGGGCGTATGCAGTCTCTGAGTGTCCTCTTATAAGTAATAGATAAAGCATGAGCAGCGATCTGTATCTGATTTACAAGGCGAGCTGCAAGCGAGCCGTAGTAAATCATTTACAGATCGACTGCGAATGCTTTATCGTGCTTATCAAATGGACGCATCTAAATAGCCATGTTTTCAAACTATTTTTCAAGTTGGAGTGATTTTAGCTAAGTAAATTGAGGAAAAAGTTTATGTAAATCAGGACGAATCTGTATGCGATTTACAGATATTGATTAAATATTCATTTCTTTTGAATTTTCTTCATGAATTTTTAATGAATTTGATGATGAATATTAAAATGTTGTGCTCTGATATAGATTGTGCTATTTCCTTTCACAGATTTGCAACATATTGCTGAAGTCATTATTCACGTGACAAAAAATGTTTTCATCCAAGAGAATTCTGTTAAAGATGCATTTATTCAGCATATTCAGACGAAGAAAAAACAGGTATGTTAGTGGCTGTACAAAAAGTGTAAATAAAGACCTTTATGATTGACTAGGGAAGCACAGGTGGCGTGTGCTGTTAGGGCGCTGCCTCTCGCCAATAGTTAAGCCTGGTCTGATGGGGTTAGTACTTGGATGGGTGACCGCCTGGGAATAACCCTGTTCTCGAGCTTGGACCATGTGAGTAGAGTTTAGTTGGTCTCTGCTGTGCTTTGAGGGGTTTTCACCGGGTTCTCTAGTTTCCCTCCCTTTGTAAAATCAACACCATCTGGGATAGGAGTGGCGCCTACCCCTGGTTGGTTGGTTGGTTGGTTGGTTGGTTGGTTGGTTGGTTGGTTGGTTGGTGGGTTGGTTGGTTGGTGGGTTAGTGGTTTGGTTGGTTGGTTGGTTGGTTGGTTGGTTGGTTGGTTGGTTGGTTGGTTGGTTGGTTGGTTGGTTGGTTGGTTGGTTGGTGAGTTGTGTTTGGTGGGTTAGTGGTTTGGTTGGTTGGTTGGTGGGTGTGTTGGTTGATTGTATTGTTGGACTAACTGGCTAAACGGCTCTTACTTTTTTGGCTAATGAGCTGGTTAGTTAAATGTTTGGCAAATTAATTAAACAATGAGTGATTGGACGTGCTTGGTCGAATGGTGGGACTGTCACGTTCGTTCGTTCGTTCGTTCGTTCGTTCGTTCGTTCGTTCGTTCGTTCGTTCGTTCGTTCGTTCGTTCGTTCGTTCGTTCGTTCGTTCGTTCGTTCGTTCGTTCGTTCGTTCGTTCGTTCGTTCGTTCGTTCGTTTGTTTGTTTGTTTGTTTGTTTGTTTGTTTGTTTGTTAAATGGTTTGTTGGTTAAATGGTTGGTTATGTTGTTGTCACTAAATTGGTTGGTTGGTTGAATGGTTGATTTAATAGTTTAATGTTTGTGTGGTTGCTTGGTTTCGGTTGCTTGAATGATTGGTTGGTTGCTTGGTTGTTTGGTAAAAAATTTGGTTTATAGAACTTAAATATCTAATTACTGTTTGTGTGATAATTTATTATTTATTAATGCACTCACTGACAGGATAGCATGGAACAGATGAGAGATCTAAAATCAACAGCAGGTACGTCAAGTCATTGAACTATCTGACTTGTTAAAATCGCCAATATACTCTATAAAATTCAGATCATTTACGTTTTTAAACTGAAACAATTTCATATATGTTGCTAGGATTTCATCTTTCCTTCAGCTTGATCAACGATGAACCAGAAACAGGAATACTTAGTTGGAATATCAAAAAAGCTATAACAGGTAAAGGTCACAGTGAAAATTGTATAAGCGAGAGTCAATACCAGAATACTGCTATTTGAATTGAAGTCAAGAAGCGGGCATCGTTTAATGGCGCTCCATCGTGATGGCATGACTATTTAAGTTTGTCCGATTTTACCCATAATTCTTGCAGTCCGAACAATGGGTAATGGAATGGGTTCATTTGAAAGTCAATTTTTGTTTGTTTGTCCGCATTTTGTGCGATAGTGAAAACCTCATTGGCATTTTTGTTGTTTTAATGAACAGAGGAGCGTGGTAGAATAGAATAGAATAGAATAGAATAGAATAGAATAGAATAGAATAGAATAGAATAGAATAGAATAGAATAGAATAGAATAGAATAGAATAGAATAGAATAGAATAGAATAGAATAGAATAGAATAGAATAGAGGAGGGGAGCACGGGTGGCGTGTGCTGTTAGCGCGCTGCCTCTCACCAATAGTTAAGCCCGGTTAGACGGGGTTAGTACTTGGATGGGTGACCGCTTGGGAATGACCCCGGCTTGGACTCATGTGAGTAGAGTTGTAGTTGATCTCTCCTGTGCTTCGAGGGTTTTTCGCCGGGTTCTCCGGTTTTCCTCCCTCCATAAAATCAACACCTAACATCTCAGCTGTGATCCGTGGTCTGAACTGTATCGTTGGCGGCTGCTTCGAGCGCCTTGCTATGCCTCGACACGGCCACGTTGATCTGCGTCCTTTGCAATTCAGCCACTGGCTGCAAGTAAGGATGATTAGCCCCCAGTCCTTACTTACTTACTTACTTACTTACTTACTTACTTACTTACTTACTTACTTACTTACTTACTTACTTACTTACTTACTTACTTACTTACTTACTTACTTACTTACTTACTTACTTACTTACTAGAATAGAATAGAATGGAATGGAATAGAATAGAATAAAACAAAACTTTATTTCACGGGGGGAAAGACATATTAAACCAAAAAGGTTATCTAACATACGGCCCTCAAAATATAACAATAATTACAAAGTAATATACTAAACAGAATACACTATATATACATACAGGGGAAAAAATAATGTTAAGTAGACTATAGTCAAGTAAAAATACGTTTACAATTCATTAGAAATTTACAGTTTAAGCAAACCAAATCTTCTAGATGGTCAATACAAGTAAGTTTATCAAGAAAGTAATAACGGAGTTTATTTTTAGTGGTAGTTATTCTTAATATTGTAGGAGCATCAGTAGTACTTGCTGATGACATGGCGAGTTGCTTATATTTATTGTCTAATGAGTTAAAGAGAATCGAAGCACTGTAGAGAAATGTGCGCTTACCAAAATCAGTACGTGGGTAAGGCAGCTTAAGATCATATAGCATGCCCTGAAAATTTCAAGAGAATCTGGTGTATAGTTCTCGAGCTATGAACTATCAAATTTTGCCATGACTAGTTCGTTTCGGGAGAAAATTTTGGCTTTCGCTAACAATGCCTTACGACGTACGCAAATAGATAACTATGCATAAGAACAATAATAGATTTCAGCATCAATAATCCATTTGCGTGCGTCATGAGGCATTTTTGCCGTGGGACCATTTTTACCGTGAGAGTTTATAGCGCGAAGACTATACATCAGATTCTCTTGAAATTTTCAGTGAGTACTCCTACAATGCTCACCTGTTCTTTAAAACAGCAGAAATGCCAACGAAATTTTCACTTGATAGACACTTAAAAACAGACCTTGTTTCCAACCAAAAGAGTGATTTATACACCCTGTTGCAGACTAATGTATAATCTTTATTTCTATATACCTTTCATTTGTATTTTAATATACATGAGAAAACTTTTCCCTCAATTTTGATTGGCTGAGAACAGTGCAGTTTTAAGGATATACAGTGTAGAACAAAGGGAAATACAGTGCAGGAAAGAGAGAGAACGAAAATTTTTGAGCCAATAAAAGACAATGAAAACTGGAAAGAGCCAATCACGTTCTAGAGCGGATTTTAACGGATGGTGTTTGCTAACCTCGAACCCAGCCTTTTTTTTTTTCACCAAATAAGCATTGCGATGGCGGCCAAGATTCGGAGTAGTGAAAGACAATTCGTTCAAAATTTGAAGCTAATTATTCGTTTATCAAGTAAAGTGCCTGCAAGAAGACTAGAAGATTGAGATTCTTATTGCTTTGAGTAAACTTTTTCAAGTAGTAGTGATAGAAGCGATACGTTTTTAAACAACCAAATGTATTTATAACATAGCTTTGATATAGCAACGTTTTTGATTGGCTGTCGTGCGTGCTCCATAGCTCGATGGAGCACGGCAAAAAAGCGCGGGGAAAAATTTCCAAACAAAACTGACTTTTAAATGGCCTTTTATATTATCAAAATACCAAGTCATTTAATTTTATTGAGTAATAAAGAACAACGACCCAGAAGACATGAACTTTGTCTGGGTAACCGAGTTTAAACTGTCCTTTTGGTTGGATTTTAGTGAACAAAAAAGACTACGATTTTTTCGTGCTCTCCCAATTTCCCGCGTGCATCCATAACTCGATGGAGCACGCTAAACCATGAACCATTTCTTAAACGTGGAGTGGACGAGGCGAAAGGGAACTGTATTGTTGATGGTCTTCAGGAACGAAGCTGAGCATAGCAACTGGTCATGTTTTTCAAATTTAAAATTATGCGAGCAAACCATTGCCCAGGTTCCCGGGAGCTCTCCCCTTAATTGACGAGTAAAATCGTCTGGCGCCGCGTTAACTGCGGCCAGTAAAAGGTTAATTTCTATGCTAGCAATAAATCCATTTCTACTAACTTTTCCTGTTTGTTTTGGCTCCAAAAGGAACTGTTTTAAGCTACACATTAACCAATTTCGTAATGACCTACGATATTCAGAAATCAAGAAATATTCAGTGATGCAACAAGTTATACGATATAAAAATGCACGGACTTAAAAGATTTAGTTGTCAAGTTACTGGTCAGCATGACCAAAAATTTCTTCAAACGTTTCGGTTTGAATTTATTTTGCTTGGTGTCTGAATATTGTAGATTAATTTAAATTTCAATAGCTTGGCCTGTTGTTGGCCTTAGCTTCGCCGTTGGCTTTTGAAAAACCCAGTCGTGGATATATTTTCTTAAATATTGCTCTCAAAAACATGCTATTACCTATACACATAGTGGGAATAAAATTGGATTTGGCAGCCGGTAATCAAGCATGCCATTTTTAGGCTGTTTAAACTTTATAGTGGTAATAATATTTCATTTGATTCTTTCTTTGACTTTGTGGAAAATTATTAACCAGTCTTTTCTTGTTTTTCCTACTTGCAGAGACCTTACAGCCGTTATTAACTAAAATATCCCATTTTGATATTTCTGTGGATTCGCAGGTACTTCAACTCATTTACAATATATACATATGGGCCGGGGAGGGGGGGGGGGGGGGACACAAAAATGCACAATTTAAGACTACTTAAAAATGGTTTGGTTTGCTCCATTGAGAAATGGAAGACGCACAACACCCAAAACTTTGTTGTATTAATTGAATCTAATATGTTATTATAAACAAAAATGGACGGTCGTGATTACCATATTACGCAGATCGTAAGCATAACATTATGAACTGCTTAATATCTCACATGTGATTTTATATATCCGTATACTCTTTGGGTTCTCCTGATTGCAATTTTTCTGTTTTCGTTTTAAAATTTCATGTTCATGGACTTTATCCTTGTCAAAGTTGCTGACTACTGATCGGAATTGACGTCACTAGGGATGAGCTTTTTAAAAGAAACTGTTTACAACACTACGGATCTATTTCGCACTTAATTCTCCTCGTTACTATGTAAATACGAGAAATAACGAGAGAGAAGCATAATTATATTATAAAAATGATGTCTTTCCAAAATTTAGTCATCCCTATAGCGACGTCACTTCCGCTAAGTAGTTACAAACTTTGACAGCGAAAAAGTTCATGAAGATGAAATTTTAAAACGACGAAATATATTGCAATTTTGCTCAGTAAAACCCAAAGATTACGAATATCCCCACGGGTGAGTTAGGCACTTCAATTGATTCCCTCTTCTATATCTTTCCAGATACTCTATTACAGTGGAGTGACTCTTCATCCAAAAGTTGATGGCGAAATCAATTATTTAACAACGGAGGATCTTCCTCACATGATTAATCCTATAGAGGCCAAACTGGGTAATGTCTCGCACCTAGTACGATCTTGTTGCTTGACAGGGGTGGTGAATGGTTTAATAGGGCCGTTCAAGGGCGCAACCAGGATTTTTGAAAGGGGGGGGGGGTCGTTTTTAGGACAAAGTGACGACACAAATCTAGGGGGGTCCGGGGGCATAGCCCCACGGGAAATTTTTGAACTTTGGGTCTGTAAAATGGCATTTCCTGCATTGAAGATACTTTTGACCAAGTATAAAGGTTTTAAATCACATGTTTTAGAGCTGATATGACGCAGTTTATAGAGGACGCGTCTCACATAAGATGCGAAACACTCGTGTAAAAGGTACAAAGACTTACGTTCGGTCTTTCACAAGCCGTGGTTTGTTCAAAAACGCTGTATAAATGGGTCAGTTCACGTCTTGTGTAAGGCGCGTCCTATCGGCTCTCGTATAAACGGCCCTATAAGGTGAGGCAATACGGGCAACATTTTTCTTCAGCTTTCAAGTTGAAAAGCGTTGTTGCACGTTTAACGTATTACCACCCACCTTAACACTTTGTGGCCTGGACCTCTCCCCGTGTTGAATAAAATCGTCTGGTGCATGTTATACAGTAAAAATCCACATAAAGGAACCACTATTTTTTGACATCAGGCTGAAATGGTTCTTATATAATGGGTACTTAGTGAGAAATCAGGCCGAGTTGGTTCTTAACTGGTTCTTACTGTATTTCTAGTCAAAAACAATTGTTCCTGGTTTGGCGTTTTAAATGATTTGTTTCCTTAATTATTCACATAAATTGAACGTTAACATCCCAATTGTATTTCATAGTGCCAAACAATAATTTAATTTACTGTCATAACAAAAAATATACTGCATATATATATACAATGAAAGGTTGAAAATGTACCTGACATATACCTGTTCTTAGAACATGCTTTCTACTTCAGCTAAAGTGCAAAAGTTAAGGTTTTTTAAGAACCAGTCTCATTTTTCAGCCTGAAGTGGTTCTTGTATTTTGGGTGCTTAATTGCCTAAATTTCAGGATGTGGGTTCTTAATCCACTGGTTCTTTTATGCGGGTTTTTACTGTAGTCCCTAGAATTAAAGTGTCTGGAAACGCGGCGTACTTCAAAGCGCACACTTTTTATTCCCTCTCAATTCTGATCACATGAGACGAAGGGACACGTTTCAGGTGTCAACTGTTTAGCTACGCTCGGCAAAAGTACTACCAGGCGCAAATTGTTCAACATTTGGATGTAGAGTAATAATCGCGGAGAAAAAACACAAAGGGATAAGTCTATTAAATAAGCATTCCATCTGCTTCAGATGTTGCAAAGGCGTCTTGGCGAGGAGAAATAATAAATATTACGGTATTACAAAGGAACAAGACGACACGTCGTTGTTGATGATCTAAAAGATATTCGCATAAACCTTAAAGACTCGTCGTCAGGCTTCAAAGTGTTAAACATTGTCACGCAACAATGATTTTGTTGCAAGTTGGAAAAAATTGTTGAAAAAATTGTTGAAAAAAGTAGACTCCAGTTCTACTTGCTGCAACATGCTGTTTCAACTTGCAACAAAATCATTGTTGCGTGACAATGTTTAAGGTGGGTGGTAAATACGTGCAACAACGCTTTTCAACTTGCAACGCAACAATGTTGCAGCAATTTGTTGCTCGTATTATACTTCACCTATTCTGTCTCATATTTGTAAGTTTCTTTTGCAGGCTCGTTTGTGTCATTGAATCCCAGTTTAAATTTTATTGTCTTTGTGCCACCACGAGAACAAACTCCGTTAAAAATAAGAAATAATGATGGTAAGTATAGTTTGCTCATGCATCTTAGTATAGTTTGCATATAAGTATAGTTTTATAAGTATAGTATTATAGCATATAAGTATAGTTTGCTCATGCATTTTCTTCACAACTCGGAAAATTAGAGTTCAAATCTTCCCGGTGAAAACAAAAGAAACCGAGGCAATCATGGTGTTACGATAATAAGCCCTCTCCATCAATATTAAACTACTGAGTGGTTCATCTATCACAATAAGATCTTTGTCTTATATTCTAGGTGTGTACAGTCCCACCAACGCATTCCTCAGTCCAAGATGGGGAGGTGTACTTATTCATAATATCTATAACCGAAGTGAAGTTGCTGAGTCAGCGCCAAAAACAATCGCAGTGGACGTGAGTTCGATGATGAAAGTTTTCTTGTCTCAAGTGAGATTACTCATTGGTATCAAACCTATGGTAGGTTGCAGGAACTTAATTATCAAGCATTTGAAAGCCTCAAAGTATCGATGAAGTAAAAAATTATTTGTTGTTTTAATGAATAGAGAAGCATGGTATAGGAGCACTCTCTGTAAATTTCAAGAGAATCTGATGTAGAGTCTTCACGGGCAGTGACTCCCCCCACCCCGGGTCTGGGTGGGGACTTGATTTGAGTGGCGTAGCTAGAGTATTTTCTTGAGAGGGGGGAAGGGGCAAGCACTCAAATTTCGCATCAAAATGTGCGTGGCTAATGGCCGTGGTAATTGTGACTTGAGCTACAAATAAAATGCGTGTAAACCGACGTTGAAAGATCGCGTGGAAAATATGATAAATTTTCTTTAAAGACTCCCATCAATTAAGAGTTGTGAATCTTCTATCTCCATTATCAAATTTCATCAGGAAACATCTGGGGCATGGCAGTTAGTTAACACAATTATACAAAGCAATCAAATTGTTATAGTCCGTTTCAGCTTGCTTTGAAATCCGGTACGTATAATTGAAATGAACATTCCGAACTTAGATACAAATTTAAGTTGGCAATTTGTTTCTGCTTAACCAAGTATCTATTATTATATTCTATACAACAAATAATCTTCTTCTCCGTGATTTTACCATAGGAATTCAATTCAAAGCTTATTAAATTCGAACTTCACGACGAACTTCACAACGAACTTCGCGAACTTCCGTACCAGGTTCCCAACCTCCAACAAACGAATTTCAAAAGCAAGCTGAAACTGACTATAAACGGAAACTGTATTTTCACATTCGTGTAACAAGTTTTGACATTTTAAGGTAAAGTAATACGAGCAACAAATTTCTGCAACATTGTTGCGTAAGTAATACGAGCAACAAATTTCTGCAACATTGTTGAAGCCTGACGACGAGTCTTTAAGGTTTATTCTGGCTAACCCCAGAGGTCCAGGCCTCAAAGTGTTAAACGTTGTCACACAACATTGTTGCAAGTTGAAACAGCATGTTGCAGCCAGGAGAACTGGAGTCTACTTTTTTCAACAATTTTTTTCAACTTGCAACAAAATCATTGTTGCGTGACAATGTTTAAGGTAGGTAGTAATAATACGTGCAACAACCCTTTTCAACTTGGAGAAAAATGTTGCCCGTTTTACCTCACCTTAATTTAATGTTATTATCAACTTTGATATTTCTTCATAGCAAAGTAGATAGTTATTACCTACAATGTATAACAGGTATATATAACTGTGTTCCGATCAAAAAAATTTCCGACACCCAATTTTCCAACGAAGACAAGGATTTTCCGATAAACATCTCTGTGACCCAGTGGCGTAGCCAGGGTTGACCAATTGGGCGGGCACGAAGTGACATTTCTAAAGAAGGGGGTAGCATGGCCTGGAAAATTTTTGGAGGAGGCGAGTGCCCCCTGCCCCCCTCTAACTACGCCACTGCTTGACGCTATTAACTCTTCAGTTTACCATGGCTAGTTCGTTTTTTTTGAGAACTTAGACTTTCGGTACCAATGCCTTAGGATATACGCAGATCGATCATTGATACTAAAATCCATTGTCCTTGTGCGTAGTTTGTTCATTTGCGTACGTCATAAGGCATTGTTACCGAAAGAACAAATTTTCTCCAAAAACGAATTAGCTATGGCAAAATTTGAGAGTTCATAGCGTGAAGACTATACATCAGAATTCTCTTGAAATTTTCTGTGAGTGCTTTTATCATGCCGCTCTGTTCACTAAAACAACAAAAATGGCAACGAGTTTTTCACTTCATGGACATTTTAAGAGTCAAGTTAACTTAGATTGTCGTTTAACCTGCAGTATACTTGTATTTTTAGCATTCTGAAAAGGGCGTGGTTGTTACATCTGTCGTGAATTCTGGAGCAAGAGACTGGGTATGTAAATAGAAACTTTATTCATAACTCTTTATTGGACAGTGTTCCCATTTGAAAAATTATACTATCCTTAGTCTAATGTTAGACTATTTTACTCTGTCTAACGCCAGATTATATTTTACTCTGTCTAACATCAGACTATTTTTCTATGTCTAACACCAGACGAGTCTACTCTATGATCTAACACACCAGACTATTTTACTCAGGCTAACACCAGACAATTTTATTCTGTCTAACACCAGACAATTTTATTCTGTCTAACGCCAGACGATTTTACTCTGTCTAACACCAGACAATTTTACTCTGTCTAACACCAGACAATTTTACTCTGTCTAACACCAGACAATTTTACTCTGTCTAACACCAGACAGTTTTACTCTGTCTAACACCAGACAGTTTTACTCTGTCTAACACCAGACGATTTTACTCAGGCTAACACCAGATAATTTTACTCTGTCTAACACCAGACAATTTTACTCTAACATCAGACAATTTTACTCTGTCTAACACCAGACACCAGACCATTTTACTTTGTCCAATAGACCTTATTCCAAAAAGGCCGCCGAATTAAATTTCTTTTATATACATATAAATTAGCCCTTATGAACTCGTTTTCATGTGGGAAATTCAAAATAATTTTTACTTTAAAACGAGGTCATAAGGGCTAATTTATATGCACATAAAAGAATTCTAATTCGGCGGCCATTTTGGAATAAGGTCTATGCCAGACTATTTTACTCTTTCTAGCACCAGACTTACCTACTCTGTCTAACACCAGACGATTTTTCTCTGTCTAATACCAGACTATTTAACCCTGTCTAACACTTGACTATTTTACGTTGCCTTAGACGTTTTTCGAGTCTGGTAGATAACTTTTTCATCGAAAAAATATTTCCTGCTCTCCAAGTATATCTACAATCTTTTCCTTGCATAATTTCTTGTGTAGGAAGTGGATAATTTAATGTTAACGAAGACTATGGAATATTTATCGACGTCCATAAAGACTCTAACCTCTCTGACACAACTTATCGACAAAGTCAAGAACATGGTTATTGATGACAATATCAAAGCAGAAATTGAGCAAGCAGTGGATGCCATTAAACAGGTAATTTTAAGTGACTTATTATAGTAAACATTGCATAGTGTAGTGTAGTGTAGTGTAGTGTAGTGTAGTGTAGTGTAGTGTAGTGTAGTGTAGTGTAGTGTAGTGTAGTGTAGTGTAGTGTAGTGTAGTGTAGTGTAGTGTAGTGTAGTGTAGTGTAGTGTAGTGTAGTGTAGTGTAGTGTAGTGTAGTGTAGTGTAGTGTAGTGTAGTGTAGTGTAGTGTATTGTGTCGTGTCGTGATCGTACCGTATAGTGCACTGTACTGTACTGTACTGTACTGTACTGTACTGTACTGTACTGTACTGTAGTATAGTGTATTGTAGTCTAGTGTAGTGTACTGTATTGTATTGTATTGCATTGCATTGCATTGCATTGTATTGTATTGTATTGTATTGTATTGTATTGTGTTTTACTGTGCTATAATGTATTGTATTGTATTGTATTCAGTATTGTATTGTATTGCATTGTGTTGTGTTGTGTTGTGTTGTGTTGTATTGTATTGTATTGTATTGTATTGTATTGTATTATTTTTTTATACCTTTCGTTCACGAAAGGTAGCGTTGAGCGATCCGTCTCAGATCTGATGCGCAATCGAGACTATGAATTGGCGTATTGTGAGAGTTGAAAGTTACAGCGCGTTTTGTGCGCATGCTCGGACTCATTTGTAGGCAATTATTTTCAGCTGACGTAGATCGTATCAACCAATCAAAAACTTAAAATTGAGTGTTTCTTATTATTTTGTAGTGTCAAGATGAAATAGCACGTGGCGATGTTGTTCAGGCATTCTTAAATGCAAAACAGGCCATCCAATCATCAGGTACATCAATGGTACTTTTTTATACTCGGACACTTTCTGGGAACAAAGCAAATCTGCCTGATTTGAAAAATCTGATACCCCGATGGGCAAGTCAATAGATCGACACCTTGGGAATATGGAAAAGTTGTCGGTATTTATCTCTTACATGTTTGTTTTAGAAAAAGCCTTCTTTGACCCTTCGGTGTTGGAGTTACTTTACTTTCCAGATGACCAAAAGTAAGTATAACCTGGTTTTACTATAACTAGGGTTGGAACGATTAATCGAAAATTCGATTATTCGCGATTATTATTTTTTTTGTTCGATTCACGATTTTCTCGCATTTCATTACTATTAGTGTTCGTCAAAATACAATCATAAAAAAAGTCCTCATTTTCATATGCACTTTAGGCTCTGCTAACAAACTTGATATTTCTTTTTGAGCATGCGTGAACGGTTGCCAAGATACTATTTTGGGCCCAGGCTCTTGTGTTCATAAACTAGAACTTGTTTGACCAGTTTAAAACCGGACTGACTCGCCCAAACCTGGGGCGAAGATCGAATTTGTTGGCAGAGCCCACTTTCCTCCGAAGCCTGCTTAGGTCGGAAAGGGGCTCTGACGCGCAGGGTAGTTTTTTCCATAAACCCCAGTGAAAATTATAGATGGTCTGCGATGCAACTGACTTGTCGACAAGTTTCCAAAGTTTTGTCAAACGCCTCAAAGTTTTTTAGCAATTTTATACCTGATTGATTGATAAAGATTGGGAAATAATTTTTTGTTTTCGTTTCAGATTTGCTATTTATATTCCTTTGTTCCTACCGATCTCTCTTCCACTTTTGGTCTCGCTGTTTGCTGCCATCCAGTGGTTAAGAAATAAAGATGACAAAAATGAAAGTAAAGAACAGGAGAAACAGTCCCAGTGAGGTAAGTTCGTATCAGGTGGAGTGTGAGTAGAGCTGCTCCCTCCCATCGGTTCCTTTTCGTAATCGATTAATCGTTGTGAACAATCGATTAATATGGATTAATTGTATTAATTAAATATGTCATGAATTAAATACAAAATGTCCATGGTGGTTTGTCCATTCAAAGGAAGGGGGTGCTTTTATAAAGTTTTTACTAAATTTGTTGGGGATTGCCTCCCTTGTTGTCGCCCAACAATTCAGGCACTATTCACGTTTTAAATCACTGTTTGATCACGGTTATAGATTGCGCACTTTCTCGCGCTCTCGCAGTTCACACAAGAGACATGACAAGACAGAGAGGATGTTTAGTTTACACTTGACATTCCTAAATGATACTGGATACTATTGGCTAATCAGTTTATGAATAATTGGTTTAACTAAGGCGTATTAATAATCAGTCATTACTTATCTGTTTAACAAAACAAGATTAAATCATTCCAGCATCATATTGTTAAGTATAATCGATTGGGGGAAGAAACGAAAAAAATAATCGATTAGTCAATTAATTGGGAGCAGCTCTAAGTGTGAGTAATTTGATGCTGGAGTGCTTCAATCTAGAAACTTGTAGTACCTCGAACGGTTTCCTCTTTTTTTCACCTTACAAAAAAGATTCCATTTGCAATTTTTGCGTTCTCCAGCCAATCATATTTCACTGGTTCAACTGAGACCAGTTGACCGTGAGGAAACTGGGTAAACACATTGCTTACAACGTTGTCACAGTCCGATAATTTATTTATTTATTTATTAACTTTGCCGTACAGATGACACACATAAATGCAGACATTAGGACAATAGGCTGGGTAACCGCAACAGCTATGTCAGAGCATTGCACTAGAATCGCAAGGTCGTGGATTCAATTCCTGCCGGAAGGCCTGTGTAGTTGCATTATTCGCAACTGGTCCCGGTTTGGTCTTAAAATGTATACAGCTATTTCAAGAAACGTTAATTGTCGGTAAGAGGCGTCAAGCCTACGCGACCAGACCGAAAGGGAGTGTGGGTAGAAATGGAAATTCAACAGTTGGCCGGCTAGCAATGGCGAGTGAAATGTCGAGAGACTAGAATTTTCTCTGAAGCTACTCTTCCCCAAGCTAAATATTTCGACATATAGCGTTGTGTGGCGTTGTATAGCGTTGTATAACGAGCAAATACTTTCAAATAAATAGCAACTTCTTCAATTGTGATGCCGAGGTTATCAACCATCCAAACCGCTCGCCACCGACGTCTTCACTGTAAGGTCGAGGCATGGCTCGATATTGTAAATCGTTATGTACATATTTATGTGCTTTTATTGTTTCGGTGATCTCTACCCATACTCCCTTTCGATCTGGTCGCGTAGGCTTGACGCCTCTTACCGACAACGTTTATTGAAATAGCTGTATATTCTACACTCGAATTTTCCTTCACCCAAAATCCTTAAGTGTCAACTACTGCGGCCCCAAACAAGTAGACAATTACTTAACTCTTAGAGTATACCAGGGGTACTCTATTGACGAGTAAAATCGTCTGGCGTTAGCCAGAGTACAGTAAAATACTAGATTAGGTTCTTAGTACTGAAAGGATTAAAAAACACGACGATAGATAAAGATGATACAGTAATGGAAAGCAACACATCGTGGACTTATAAGGTTCCAAGACGTGTTGCACTTGAGGCATATCTCTTCCAGGTTCGTGGGTCGTCTGTGTTGTACGTGTTGTGTACTGCCTTAATGTTGTGGTCTCAATGTGAGCCTCAACCGTACCCAGACTCTTTACTCGGTGCTCGCAACTCGCTGGAGCAAACGGGTTGCGAGCGCCGGATGAATAGACTCTGGAGACAAAACATTATAAAAACAAAGAATATGCTGAAAAAATTGTATTAAACCAGTTAAATACTATACAAGAAGCATGCAGTCTATCAGGAAATGGTTAATTTAAAGTGTATATGAAACGAAAATTAAGTTTGTCTTATTTGAAAGAACTCTTGAAATAATGGGGAATATCAATTTACAGGTTTTTCATATTTTACTTAGTTCTTGAGATATTTAGACTTATGTGATATTCAAATGAAATAACTTATGGTTCGTTTTTTTCTAATTAACATATTCGAAAATCGTGAATATTTTTAAGATTATTGAACAAAATCACTTGTAACTTGTCTTTCATGTTTAGTTGCATGAACTGTAGCAATATGCAAAGTTTCAAGTGATTTTTTGTTCAATAATCTTAAAAATATTCGCGATTTTCGAATATGTTAATTAGTGAAAAAACGAACCATAAGTTATCTCATTTGAATATCACATAAGTCTAAATATCTCAAGAACTAAGTAAAATATGAAAAAGCTGTAAATTGATATTCCCCATTATTTTAAGAGTTCTTTCAAATAAGACAAACTTAATTTTAGTTTCATATACACTTTAACATTACATCAAAAACTACAGACTGTTTACCAATGGCCGACAGTTTAAATTGTCATATTTACGTGCATATTTACGTAATGTCACTGTAAGACCGCAGAAATAACTTTATTTAAACCCTTGCTTTGCTTGTCTTTTTAGGTACACGTGGTTACCTCGAAAAAAGTAAATAGTGAGTACATTTAATGTCGTGTCATATGAAGGTACACCATGATCAGTCATCCAGTATTAGCCGTGGTGGTGGTGTTTTACGCTGCAACGGAACTGTGCCATTTCGAGGGATCAGCCCTAAAAAATGGACATACTCTCATTAGGCGAAGTTTACAAACTGCGATTGAGATGACTTGATGTACACGCGTATTATTAAAACGCACACAAGTTGTAACAAGACTGCAGGCAACCTTATTATACAACTTGTCATTCAGCCTGATATCAGAATGCATTCACATCGCTCCAGTTTGAGACTTGAAACCTGCAACAACTTGTCTTGTTCGTAAGTTTGTAACAAGTTGTTGTGATCCACAAGCCTGTAACCTGAATGTCAGGCCTTTATTTGTTCCCGCCTTCCGCTAAACCCGGCCCGCGCTGCCGGGTTTAGTGAAGGCGGGAACAAATAAAGGCCTGACATTCAGGTTAACAAGCCTGTCGTAAGTTGTTCCTAATCATTGCGGTATTCTTTTCTCACAAGTTACCTTCACTCATTGCTGCCTAGGCTGTCTGAGGGTTCTCCCTTAGCTTGGACGAGTAGAATCGTCTGGCGGCGTTAAACGGAGTAAAATATTGAAGGGGCCGTTTTTGGCCCGTTCAGGCAGCAATGGGTTAATAAAACAATGCCATTGTTATAACTTAATTGTTCAAAGGCTAATTACGACCCTCTTGTTGCAAATACATCTTGCTGAAAAGCTGTAAGATCTTACGTATTTGGCAGTGTCCACTACAAAACGTTTTGTGCAAAAACACAAAATGCAAAAACGGTAAACAAAGCGCTGTTTTGACCTCGCTCAGAACATGTAAACGCATGCAATGTTTCTTACTTCAACAGCGTTTCCCAGTAAAACAAATTCAGTGTTTGCTTCATACGTAAGTTACATCACAAAATTATAACCCTGTACGCGCGCATGCGCCGCGGGAGTGGGGTAATTGGTTGGCGCAGGGGGTACGTCTTTCAGAAAGCGCTTCTTGTTTTGTTTAAAGTGTCTATGAAGTGAAAACTTCGTTGGCATTTTTGTTGTTTTATTGTACAGAGGAGCATGGCAGGAGCACTCACTGAGAATTTCAAGAGAATCTGATGCGTAGTTTTCGCGCTATTAACTCTCAAAGTTTGCCATGGCTAGTTCGTTCTTGGAGAAAAATTGGGCTTTCGGTAACAATGCTTATGACGTACGCAGATGGACAACTATGCATAGGAACAATAGATTTCACTATTAGTGATCCATCTGCGTACGTCATAAGGCATTGTTACCAAGAAGCCCAAATTTCCCCAAAACAAACTATCCACGGCAAATTTTGAGAGTTGATAGCGCGAAACTACGCATCAGATTCTCTTGAAATTTTCAGTGAGTGCTCCTGTCATGCTCCTCTGTACAATAAAACAACAAAAATACCAACGAATTTTTCATTTCATAGACACTTTAATACGTGGCTCTTACCTGATCTCATCAGCTTTTGGCATGATGCCGTTGAAGAGAAGGTTCGCAGCATGTGATGCTATAGGATCTCTGGCCATGGTAGCCACTGCTAAAACTTCGTTGCCCCTGTAATAAACCAATCAATCAATTAATTAACCAATCAATCAATCAACCTCTTATTAGCAAAAATTTTGATAACCAACATATCTATGGAAAGCCTTATCAATTAAGGAAAAAAATGTTCATACTTGATGTAATAAGCAACGAACTTGAGTTCTTCAACACTGCCTTCAATAATAATATCATCAAAGTTTTCAGCATGACCTGGAATAAAGTTCGATGTATAAATAAAGTTATATGCATACAATATTTCTAGAAATATTCGAATGTGTAAGACATACAGTGAGTGTGAGTATATACAAAGACATCTAGCTGTCCAAGATGATAATTATTTATCATAAAGGAAAAGGACAAAAAAGTAATTTATATACGTTTTAAAAATGCAAGAGACATAATAGATAGAAATGAACTTAGAGATCGTTGTTTGTCTTACATGGAATGATCAGATGTAGACTACATTCTATCATCACAACAACACCAACAACACCGACAACAACGCCAGCAAAACCACTAGCAACAACATCACCAGCATCAACAACAATACCACCACCACCAACAACCACAATACAAACAACAACACCAGCACAACCACTAGCAACAACAACAATACCAACAACAACAATACCATGCACCAATAAGAACAGCAATACCACCACCACCAACACAACCAACAACGACACCACTACCAAGCCAAACAAACAAAATTTCCGTTTCCAGCACCCATGCAATGCAATGTGGGATGGGTTCAAAGTTCAAGCGAGCACTGATAGTTTGTAGCTGGTTACTTAACCTTCGAGTCTATCCTACATTGCGCGAGTGCTGGAAACGTAAGTTCCTGATCCTTGTATATGTTAGGATAAACTTAACAGAACTTACTTAAGCATGATGAATGAACTTACCAGCGTAACGGACGGCCTTTCCATATTGCATTGTCCAGAAATACGGCACTGTATCTACTTCTTTATCCCGACCAAGCATATTCAAAGCTGCAGCCTTACCTGAACAAATACGATATAACAAAATACATACTCATAACATAAAATCGATACTATAAAACATCTCAACGAGGAAATGTTGAATGGTGGAAGACCCCGTTAGAAAAGTGCAGCTTTTCGTTTTCTGATTGGTTATTCTAAGACATTTAATGGGTGACCATGCTTCATTACTAACCATGTGCGTGAGACAGTTGCCAATGTCCAATGGTCACGTGTTGACCGTTTAGCATCTTGAGTGGAAACGATGCAATGTCCCCACCAACAAACACATCTTCACACGCTTGCAAATACTACAGTTCGTACAAAAATCAGAAAACAACAATTTTGGTAACGTACCAAAAAGACTATGCGTCAAAATGTGTCCTGGCATCTTTTGGAGTGAAACGTTTCGAGACCCACTAGTATATTTGCTGTTTTTCTGGATAACCTAACCCAAACAAAAACCGTTCCCTATTCGGTTTTCAAATATTTTTGAGATATTCTGTACACGGACGGACGGACGGACGGACGGACGGACGGACGGACGGACGGACGGACGGACGGACGGACGGACGGACGGACGGACGGACGGACGGACGGACGGACGGACGGACGGACAGACAGACAGACAGACAGACAGAAGGATGACCAGAAAGACGGACGGACGGACGGACGGACAAGCGGACAGACATGCGGGCGGACATGCGGATAGACATGCGGACAAACAGACATGCGGACAAGCAGACATGCGGACAAGCAGACATGTGGACAGGCAGGCAGGCAGGCAGGCAGGCAGGCAGGCAGACAGACAGACAGACAGACAGACAGACAGACAGACAGACAGACAGACAGACAGACAGACAGACAGACAGACAGACAATCTAGACGTCAGCGGAATATGTGTGGGTCATTCTTCTCACTGTTTTTACTTAACATACATATATACTATAAATCGTCACGACTTAACGCAAGAGCTGCACAAAACTGCGCGAGGAGCATATCTCTCATACCTTGTCTACTATAATACTGCCATTTTTATTCATCTCAATCCCAGAATCTTTAGCGAAACTTGTGCTAGCATTGACACCTGGTAATAAAACGAAACCAGGCACGATAACTGTAAATATATACGTACACGTACCCATACTTACATGTATATATAGAAAAATATACTGTATATATCCACATACATATGCACGGTGGTTGCCAAAGGCCTGTCAGCACAGTGAATCAAGATAGGGTCTAGAAACTCGGCAAACTTCAAAGCGCCTAAAATGAGCTGTGATTTTATGTTGAGACGGTCCTCACCGTGCACAAACCTTTTGTCTTTCGCTATTTTTTGAGCGATTAAATCCAAATGCTGCTATTGGATATACCAAAAATATATTGGCCTCCCCCGTGCACAAGTTTACATAAACGTTAACAAACAAAAAGATAGAACAAAGACTTCGTGATTGCAGTCAAATAATAGATACAATATGAGCGAATGTTAGACAGAATACTTGCTTAAACTACGATGAGTTTATATCATGAATACTTTGTTTAGCAGTCGTAGAAAAGGCAAAAACAAATATTTAAAGAAGGAAAGAGCTCAATTTGAGCCAATGGGTCCTAATTAGTATGTTGTATGTCTGATTTACAACACCTGTTTAAACATTCATTTCTTTCGAATTTTTTTCACGGTGGCGTGTGCTGTTAGGGCGCTGCCTTTCACCAATAGTTAAGCCCGGTCGGACGGGGTTAGTACTTGGATGGGTGACCGTTTGGGAATAACCCCGTACTCCGCCAGCTTGGCACTTATGTGAGTAGAGTTTAGTTGGTCTCTCCTGTGCTCCGAGGGTTTTTCGCCGGGTTCTCCGGTTTTCCTCCCTCCGTAAAATCAACACCTAGGTCTTAGTTGTCGACGGCATAGGAGTTTGGTGTCAATTGGGACGAAAGTTCTGTTCCTCTCTCCTGCCACACGTTAAGTGGCAAATTTAATAAATTCAAAATAAATTCAAAATTCATGAATTATTAATGAGTATTTTAATTACAAAGTGGTTGGCTTTCCTCGTTCTCCACATACATATATTTGTCAATTCCCTCTAGTCTACACAAAAAGTATCTCGTACAATATTTCCATGCTTCTACAGTGAAAAGCATGGAAATATTGTACAAGATAATTCCAAAACGTCTTTTTCCAATTTGTCAATTACCTATTCCAATTACACAAACATCAGCATCGAGTTCTTCTCCGTTATTCAACAAAACTTTCTGCAACTATAAAGGAAAATGACGTACTTAGCAACAGCGTAACCATGACAACAGTATAACCATGACGACAGTATAACCATGACGACAGTATATCTATGAAAACAGTGTAAGCATGACAACAGTGTAAGCATGACAACAGTATAACCATGATGAGAATATAACCATGACGACAATGTAACCATGACGGCAATGTAATCATGACGACAATATAACCAAGACAACAATATAACTATGACAACAGTATAACCATGACAACAATATAACCATGACAACAACTTAACCATGACAACAACTTAACCATGACAAGAGTATAACCATGACGACAATATAACCATGACAACAACTTAACCATGACGACAACTTACCCATGACGACAATATAACCATGACAACAACTTAACCATGACGACAATATAACTAACTTGTCAACTGACACTCTAGTGTTGTCAAGAACGGTTACCTTTCCATTGGAACCTTTAAATTCTTTTACCGTTGTGTTGAAATGAAACTCGACACCCTTTTCTTCATGTAACTAAATAAAAATGATGATGTATTAAGAACAGCTAAATAAATTACTATATACCCAAAGCTATATAACATTTTCAGGTGTTAGACAGAGTAAAATAGGCTGGTGTTAGAGAGTGTACAAATAGTACAATTAAGTGTTGGATGCTGGCCAGAAAGAGTTAAGAAGTTTAGGTTTAAGAAGCAACAAACCTTTGTCATCCTAGCTCCAATTTCTGCACCAAACACTTTAGCGAATGGCGTTGGAGACTGTCCAACGACGTGAACACTAACAGCAGCGCCACCTTTACCAATACCAAAAGCAGCAACTTCTAAGCCTTTGAAAATATGACAACAAAAAACAATAAACCAATGAACAATTGTGAACAAGTTATAGATACGAATGCGTTTATGTAGAGAATAATATCGATACATGTGAAAATATGAAATTTATTTTGAGTGGTTAGGATATTTTGCGATACCACGCGACACCCTGATATGTTATGGCAACGCTCAGCCATGCTTTAATAACCATTGTTAAATTTCAATAAAGTGCAAAAGCACGGTTGCGGTGATTTTTTTAAAATTCTGAAGGCATATCAAGGAATATTAATTAAAGACTGAACAGTTTGAATTATTAGCATTTTGTAAGGTAAACTTAGTATAAATATATGAACTTAAGACTAATATTAACTAAAGTCCTAAAGCGAGGAAATTAAACATGGATGCTTTGTAAACTGATGTTGTGGTATTGTCAGTCATTTGGTAAGCGAAAACTTCATATTCAGTGTACTCAAATCGGATATTAAACCGTTTATCGCGTAGGTCCTGGTAAGGAAAAATGAAAATGGTCATCTTACCGATAAATGATGTTCCAATAACAACCATTTTCTTGCCTTCACAAGCAGCAGCTATATAGAAAGGACAGATAACACCCATTATCATATACTGTACCAAAAAGTAATCGTTAGTTTAAAGTATGTAGGCTGTATACCTGTGAAACGAAATCACCTATAAATATAGTTGAAACATTAATCTTAAAGGGTTTTTCTTGCCTTGCCAAGTTAATCAAATCAAAACATTATCATTAAAAGCTACAGAAAGTATAGAATATCATACCAATAAGTAATCTATAGTTTAAATTGTGTCGGCTATACCTGTGAAACGAGATGGGGCAAGAAATTCTAATTGTTGAATGAAATAAGCCTTTCAAGCTTCGTGTAAAAACTGCTTTGAAGTATAAGCACAAGGATGCAAATATAGAAGATTGTTATATAGCTAGAGTTTCACTGGATGCAACGATGACTGTCACTGGTTGGTTTGTGGGTCACATGACCTTAGCTAAATTTCAATGTCTACCGAGCGGGCAACAATTGAGAACGTATTGCCTGCTCGGTCAATAAGTTTTCAATTGTTGCCCGCTAGAACTTTGAACCCTTCACGGCATCCTATAAACAAAAGCTTGCATGTTTGGTACGAAAAAAAGAATATTTATAGGTCTTCAAAGCATGTGTGAAGATTAACTGGAGAAATGTATTGCTGTTCTTTTGTTCTGAGACTCATATTTGTTTGGTTGAAGTGAAATTACGGAGCCAGGCGAAATGTTTTGGTACGTCTTAGCGTTTGTCTTTTGTGTACTTTCCCTTGATAAACGTCGAAATTATTCAGCGAAACTCAACCTATATAACAGAACACTTAATGTCTGATCCCTCGGAAACAGTTAGTTTTGTTTTCCCTCGAATCTCGATGTTTCCCTCGACGAACTCTCGGGAAAACAAAACTGTTTCCCTCGGGAGCAGACGTTAAGTGCATGTATAATATTAAAATGGCGGCATTTAATAATAAATACGGTTCCATTGGGTCATGTACCAATAGGAAAAGGTTATTTTGCTGGCTTCAGAATGAAAATATGTGAATTAATGCTTATAATTTAAAATCGATCTTAACTAGGACTTGGAGTACGATAAGAATTATAGGGTTACGGTATAGTGGGGTAACATTATAGTCGCCAACGAAATAACTTCTTTTGTACTATATTCATATATTACCAATGGCATTTGCGTCGTTTGGAGTTCTTAAATAGCACACGTTTTCCAAATTTCCACCAGGAACATCGAGAGATCTTGGACTGAAACGAAACAAGGTTGTTTAGTTGCATATGTATGATAGTAGCTGTAAAAAAAATCATTATATGGCTCAGATTGTTTTCCAATCCGTACGGAAATACTTTTTGCGTGGCGGAGAAATACACTTTTGATATATATATATATATATATATATATATATATATATATATCAATAACCTCATCACCACTGGGGAATTGCCTGATACAGCAAGCAATCTCCTAACCACCACTCCACGCACACCTGTCATGTACTTCCTTCCCAAAATTCACAAACCCAACAACCCAGGTAGACCTATAGTGCGGTCTGCTTGTGGTTGGCCTACCCAAGCCATTTCATCCTACCTTGACCACATCATGGCGCCCTTGGTTAAGAATTTACCTTCTTACATCAAGGACACCAAACATGCTCTGAAAATTTGTGACCACATTAGTTTTCAGGGTTCACATCATTTCATCTTCACCATGGATGTTAAATCACTCTACACTGTCATCCCGCATCACGATGGTCTTCAAGCACTTAAATATTTCTTTGATCAACGCACAACTCGGGAGCCATCGACCACTACTTTGTTACGCCTGGCCGAGTTAGTGCTCACCCTCAACAATTTTTCATTTGATGGTGAGCATTACCAACAAGTTAGTGGTGTAGCCATGGGTACCAAAATGGGCCCTAACTATGCCAACTTATTTGTTGGTTATGTGGAAAAACAAATCTTTGAACAATACACTGGTTTCCTACCTGACTACTATGGTCGGTTCATTGATGATTGCTTAGGCACTGCATCATGTTCGCGCGCTGACCTGGTTTGCTTCATTAACTATGTTAATGACTTACACCCAGCACTCCAGTTCACATGGGAGATCAGTGAGACTAGTGGGTCGTTCTTAGATATTCTTGTCTCCATTAATGGTAATAAGCTGAGCACTTCTGTCTTTTACAAGACCACTGACTCTCATAGCTACCTCCTCTTCTCCTCCCATCATCCTAAACACACCAAAACTTCCATTCCTTTCTCTCAATTTCTTCGTCTTCGCCGCCTCTGCAGTGAAGATGACGATTTCAATGCCAAATGTTTGGAAATGAGAAACTTTTTTGTGTTGATCGCGGTTATCCTTCCCACCTCTTAGACACTGCCTTACACAAGGTCTCCAACATTTCCCGTTCAGACACCTTAAGCGAACCTTTGGCTACCATTTCTAATGAAAAAGTACCTCTAGTTCTCACTTTTCATCCCTTCAATTTCAAAGTAAGGGACATCATTAACCGCAATTTCGACCTCATTAAAAATGACCCAGAAACATCTTCCATATATATATATATATATATATATTATATGTAAAAGAGTTAGAATGTTTTCGTCACTACTCTGAGTTTCACGCGAAGAGCGATCTTCAGGCAACTTCAGGCAGTTGCCTGAAGATCGCTCTTCGCGTGAAACTCAGAGTAGTGACGAAAACATTCTAACTCTTTTACATATAATATACGCTCTACCTCTAATGGTATCGAGCACTCTTGGACCATCCGTCAGCTTTATAACATCCATGTTTAGTATATATATATATATATATATATATATATTTGTGAAATTCATTAATAATTCATGAGTTTTGCAGCCAATCGGATTTCAGAAATTACGTCACATGTACACCCTTGTAAACCCCATACAAACTAAAACTATTGATGCTAATTAGTTACAACCACTAGTGGATGTATACTCTTCTGATACAACCACTAGTGCTTGTAACTAATTAGCATCTCAATATCCCAAAGGGATTTTTACTATTTATTCATTTCACAAGTTGTTTACAACACTCGCGTCCTTGTTGTATTGAATATACAATCACTCGCCTTCGGCTCGTGATTGTATAATTCAATACAACACGGCCGCTCGTGTTGTAAACATTACATATAATATATATATATATATATATAGCACTCTGGCCCCATATCGCTTTACGCACTCTGGATGTGCGCATGACAGCTGTTGTCCCACAAGCGGTTGTCACTGACAGTCGCTTGGGTATAAATAAGTTGCCATGTCATATCCAGATTGTACCAAGCTACACTGATGAGCTGTGGAACAGCGAAACACGTGTCTGTAGATTGTACTATATATATATATATATATATGAGTTCCCGAACAGCGAATGCATGACACACCGAAATCGAAAAAGGCAGTTATAAAAGTGGAATCGGATCGCTAGCAAATTTAATAAAACGTTTTTTCTTTGACTTCAATCACAAAGTGCATGAATTATCTTTATGACTTACATTGCATGGCTATGAAACGAAAATTAAGTCTGTCTTATTTGAAAGAACACTTAAAATGATAGAGTAACATCTTTTGCAGTTTTTCGTTTCCTTGCTTCGTTCTTGAGATATTTCAGTTTTGATTTTCAAATTAAACATTTTGACGTCACACGTGCATAATGAGTTATCGAAAAAAGTTATATATCTTTTCTATTATCATATATCATCACTTGAAAATCTACATGTTTAGTGTTGTGGGCGAAACACACCCACATGCTTCCTTCCAATTAATATGTTTGGTTTGATAATAGCAAAGATATCTAACCTTCTCCGATAACTCATTATGCACGTGTGACGTTAAAATGTTTAATTTGCATATGAAACTACTTCAAATATCTCAAGAACGAAGCAAGAAAACCAAAAATTGCAAAAGGTGTTACTCTATCACGACAGACTTAATTTTCGTTTCATAAGGCACGTTAACCCCAACAAAAGGCCTACCGGTAACGAATTTACCGCCAAGCTTATACGCTAACCTAGTATAAACCCGACAAAGAAATTTGCTAACGATCCGCCTATCCGACTGGATCCGACTTTTATGCCTGCCGAATCGAAAATGACATATTCAAAAATGGAGAAAAGTTTTCGCGAAATACCTGCCACCTATTCCAACAAAGAGTTTGTCGTATTTCATGTTCGTACCATCTGTATAAGTTACTGTTTTTCCAGATGCATCAAATTTGGCTGCCTATTTGATCATTAAAAATACGTCTACATCATTCTAATACATTCTTGCTTTCACCTGCTGAAAATTTTAGGAAATTAGGAACAGCTATTTGTATCATAACAGATATCACTAGTCAATTTATCAGCGCTGGATTAAATTCACATGGCTTACTGATACCTTCATAGTGAACTAAAAGTAATGTGCTGCGTAGGCAGTGTTGAAGGTTTGAGTACTGCCAAAATTACTGAACGTATAGTTTTGTAATGTCACCTTCGTCAGAGCTTAACTATGGTCAGAAAGAAACGTTCAGCCTGGTTTTCATATATCGTAATTCATCGCCGATCATCGGCGATACAGCTTTGCGATGAATTGCGATGAAATAGGATTATGAAAACCGACAATCGGGGACAATCCCCGATTATCGGGGGACAATCCCCGATTATCGGCGATCATCGCAAGAACCAAAAAAATTTGTTTCCCAATGAAATATCTGGAAGAAAACCAAGCACTTCAAACATGCATGAAATTGCCCTGATTCTTCGGTTCTTCCCTTGTCTCAAATATTTTTCGCACCCAGAAAATCTTCTTTCTATATTTCTTACACAGTACCAGCGCTATGACGAGTGAAAGCTTCGTATTAGGGGGCGCCCATTTTGACAAAAAAATATTATTTTCCCGCATTGATCGGTTATCGACGGCGACTGTCTGGGATGATCGCCGATCATCCCAGACAATCCCCGATCGTCGCAAATGTGAGCATCGGATGAAATGCGACAAATGAAAACCAGGCTTAAAGAGTGTAAACAAACGAGCTTGCTATATTTCGATTTGATACTTTTCATATGTACATGCATGTTTTCAGGTGAGAGACCGAGGTTATTTCGGGTATTTAAGTACTAGCCTTGAGAATTTGCAGTTTTTTCAGTTTTTGCGAAAAATAAACGTATTTTTAAGTATTTGAGTAATTTAAAGTAATATAAATAAGTTTTGTGGATACACCACGTAAAATATTTATTTACGTGGTGTTTCCACAAAACTTATTTATATTAATTCTTTGAAAGTTTTCATGGTGATAATGTAATATAAATAAGTTTTGTGTTTTAAGTTTTACAACTTGTTGTCATTGCTCTGATGAAGGCCTGAGTCAACAGGCCGAAAGCTTAGCAAAGAAATATTTTACGTGGTGTTTCCACAAAACCTATTTATAGTATTTATATTACATTATCGCCACGAAAACTTTCAAAGAATTAATAATTAAAAATATCCAAAATGTTCCTGAGTAATTCCATGCCATTTCAACACAAAAAAAACTGATTTGACACCCACCCTCTCCAAATTTCTTTATATTTCGCAGGCAGTTAACATTATGTGGGAATAGTTTAAATCCAAAATTTGAGCATCATAGCTGCAATAGTTTTTGAGATATCGGAATTCGAAATATGGCCCGAAATGGAAAAAAGTGGGTGTGGCCAGTGCCAAATTCACTACTACCGCATTTTACATTTTGACTTGTAACTTCATACCCGTACATGGTATACCCATCAAAATTTGCACAAGGATGTATTTGTATGTGGATATTTCAAAAATTGCACTTTCATCTTTGTATCTGCAACCAGTAATTTGTTATGGCACAGCAAAAAGTCTAATTATGTGTTTCCGAAGACACGAAATATAGGGTAATGTGGGGCAAAACGAGACACTTACGGACAATTATTGCCCTGGAAAGGGAGGGATAATTTTTGGAATGTTTTTTCAGACTGGGGTATTTCAGGTAGACTCTAAGCAAGATATACAACACAAAAAATAATGTTGGAAATAATTTATTTGGTGTAAATCAAGGAAAACATGAAAGTGATTTTTGTCTCATTTTGCCCCACCACAGTGGGGCAAAATGAGACAGTGTGAAAACACTAAATAACAGTCAAATTTAAATAGAAAGTAATTTAATAGAACTACATAACTAACTATAAAAATACATTTAAAGATTACTTTGAAGTCAAAGTTACAAACACAAGTCGTGCAGGTCATGCTGGTTGCAATTACAGTGCAACATTCTTCGTGACACCATAGTTTGCATTCGAGGCATTTCACCCAGTCCTTGCCTTGCATTGATCTGGACCATAGTTCTCCACAGATTGGACATTCTGCATCCTCAGTATTGGTGTTCACAATCTTTTTTCGCTTGAACAAATTAACAAAGCTCGAAAGCCATTAACAAAGTCACGACCAGCCATTTTATTTTCCTGATTAAACTTAGTGGTAATCACTGACCTGTATATAACTGGACCGCTTGCTCTTGCCAAAAAAGTGTGGCCATTTGAACATGGTGTCAAATGGCGAATTTGAGTCCTTCTGCTCATGGGAGCAGCCACTGACCAGTGCTTGACACTGGTCTGTAGGCGTTTTATGCTGTTCTTTCGTAAAAAAAATTTTCTCTGTTTGAAAATTGATTTAAACTGGCCATGTCTTTTTCAGTTTAATATATTTTTACGCTCCGTTGTTGGCAACTAGTGACACCTGGAGAACACCAGCTTATAGTAAGTGCAGTTAAAACTTTCAATGCAGTCTGTCGAAGTACCAAATAAATGTTTTACATCGTACGTTTTTCAGTATTTGATTGATGTTTCGGGTTTAAGTTTTAATAAGCTTAACAGTTATGTTTACTTCGTATTTGCTTGCGTTCACTGGCCCTTCTGGTTCAGATTTCAAACTCACTGGAACATTTCAACATAAGGACAGAATTTTTCGCAAGATTTGGTATATGTTTTACAACGAGAAATACTGATGTTTTACAACAGTAAGCTTATTGTAAAATCCTTTTCGAAAAGTACTAAAATGTGCCGAAAGTCTACGAAAAGTATTAAAATACAAGCCGTTGAATTGCCGGCCTGGAATTCACTGGTCAGTTCAGTTGTCCCTTCTTCGTTTCGGCAACAAAAACAATTAAATATATGCAACAACAAAACCGAGTAACCGACAGGAATTAACAATATAACTTAACTGCTTTGTGTATTTATTTCTGCACCTTTTTTTAACCTTTCAAAAAAGATTTGCTGTGTTTATCTTTGAAAATATCAGCGAGTCACGGATTTTTCCCCCTCATTTTCACGGGATATTTTATAAAGCCTGCATCTGTAATCCAGTCAAAATCGCGGTCAGTGTTGTCTACCATGAGCAGAAGGACTCAAATTCGCCATTTGACGCCACGTTCAAATGGCCACACTTTTCATAACTCAAAGATAATAGGAGCAGGCGGTCCAGTTATATACAGGTCAGTGGTGGTAATGTTATTTTTCTGGCAATATTCAAACACTATTGATCTGATATCATTAATTGATAGACCATAAAAAACTTGGTCCATCTTAACAATATGATCTTCAAGTTCTTTCTCTTGGTCAGGCTTAAGAACAGATCAGTAACACCCTAAAACATTCTTATGCCTTTCGTCAATTAACAAGTTTTTCATCCTACCATTAACTCGGTGGTTCAATGAATCCTTGGGTACTCCAAAGGCAGTGGCAGCTTTCCGTATAGACATCTCTTTTTTGTCGACTGATGAAATGGCAACTTTCATTTGTTCCTCACTCCAGTTTGCAAGTTGGGTTTTCCGAACATAGTTTCGAACCATTCTAAATATAATGCAAGTTGATTTGATTAATGATAAGTTCACAAGCACTGCAAAGCTTCATGCTGAACTCAGCATACACACAATAACAATTTCAAGATTATCTGAATGCATGATGAAATGTTATATAAAATTGACACAACCAAGCATTTGAATAGTTTAAACTTTCTGAACAAGAGCAGGTGGGGTTAAAAGACTCCAACATAAAAAATAGTGCTGGTTAATATAATCATTATATATAATATATATATATATATATATATATATATATATATATATATATATTATTGATAATATATCATTGAGATTTGAGAATGTGTTGGCAATAGGACAACTCTTGAAAACTTCAAATGGCTAGCTTTACTTAGTTTACCATTACTTAAACATCAAATACATTTCGCTTAGGAAAGTTGGATGTGTCTCATTTTGCCCCATCTTCATGAGTTCATTTGAACAAGAAAAAACTCGCAATAAATATAAACATTGATAAAAATGCCACGTGTGACTTGAAAGGGCATGTTATAAACTCAATAGAATATATAGGTTTCATTCGGTAAATACGATAATTTAGACACAACAATCGGTTAAGTAAAATTGCTAAGTAATAACATACCTGAATTTGTCGAGTTATCATCCAAAGTGGATTACAAAATCTTGATTTTTTCGTAGTTTCGTAGAGCAAAGAAGCGTGTTTCGGCAAAGATAAACTTTCATAAGCTTTGCTTATGAGCCCACGATCATTAAATAAAATGGTAGTTATGCCGAACGTCATGTAAGTTGAATTGAATGGGACTGTCTCATTTAGCCCACTGTCTCATTTTGCCCGCATTACCCTACATCATCTTTACTCAGGAAAATTTTTTTATGGAAGCCATACAGACACAACAGTGATTTTTTTTGCCACATCATATCCACATGCTATTCTACTTTCAGACACAATTTGGTGATGGTTAGTTGCCTGCTTTTAAAATTAGAGCCCTCTAAATTTGTCGTATTTTCTAAAGAACTTTAATAGTGCGTTTTGGATCTCTCTTAAGAATAAAGTACATTCATTGAGAAATGAGACCACCAAATACCTTAATGTTTGATTCTATCCTTCTTTATTAATAGTACATATTTAAAAATGGGGGATACGAATGAATAATGAGCAATTTTCATGGATACATGTAGGTAAAAAGTGCGATGGTGTAGGCACAGTCAAAAGACTTGCAAGAGCAAGTTTGCAAAGACCAAATGACAAGCAATTACTTTCAGCACAAGCAGTGTTTACATTCTGCAAAGAAGAAATCAAAGGCATTGAGTTCATTTTCATTTCACAGGCAGATATGGAAATTACAAGAACGACTTTAGAGCCACGTTACACAAATGCCAAAACTGTACCAGGAACACGCAGCTTCCACTTTGTTCCGCTTTCTGCTTCTTGCATTGGTACAAAAAGGACCAAAACTATGCACTACAATTTACTTTTTTATCTACCCCTGCCAGTGAACCAATTGTACTTTCAGTGAACTCTTTTGTTGTATGCTTGTATGATGATGAAAAATTGATTGGTTTGATTGAAGAAGTTGACAATGATCAAAGAGATGCAAAAATAAGGTTTATGCACCCAAAGTGCATCGCAAGGTCATATTTCTGGCCAGTGAAAGATGATACTTGTTGGGTTCCGGATGAGAACATTATTTGTAACATTGGTGTTCCAACAACAGTCACTGGGAGGCGGTACAAACTGCAGCCTAAAGACCAAGAAGTCTTACGCGCATTCATGGATAAACAGTAGTGATATCTACTGCATAGGTTTTGATCGAAGGCAATTTGATACAAGAAATAACAGTTTAACTCCTGGAGAACATAATGTACTGGTAATAAAGAAGGATAAAATCAAACATTAAGGTATTTGGCGGTCTCATTTCTCAATGAATGTACTTTATTCTTAAGAGACATCCAAAACGTAGTATCAAAGTTCTTTAGAAAATACGACAACTTTAGAGGGCTCTATTTTAAAAGCAGGCAACTAACCATCACCAAATTTTGTCTGAAAGTAGAATAGCATGTGGATATGATGTGGGGAAAAAATTGCTGTTGTGTTTGTATGGCTTCCATAAAAAATTGTCCAATAAAGATGATGTACATTTCGTGTCTTCGGAAACACATAATTAGACTTTTTGCTGTGCCATAACACATTACTGGTTGCAGATACAAAGATGAAAGTGCAATTTTTGAAATATCCACATACAAATACATCCTTGTGCAAATTTTGATGGATATACCATGTACGGGTATGAAGTTACAAGTCAAAATGTAAAATGCGGTAGTGGTGAATTTGGGCCATATTTCGCATTGCGATATCTCAAAAACTATTGCAGCTATGATGCTCACATTTTGAACTTAAACTATTCCCACACAATGTTAACTGCCTGCAAAATATAAAGAAATTTGGAGAGGGTGGGTGTCATGACTGTGTTGAAATGGCATGGAATTACTCTATGGTCACCTTGTTTGGGAATACATGTATTTGCAGAGTGCAAGTTCTTTATCTTTAACACACTGTTATAATAAGTTTTGGACACCATTACGGTATGTCACCCACTCACCCTTAAAAACTTAATTGAGAAAATGGTACATTGAATTACCCTTTGAATTGTGAAGGACTATTTTGTTGACACTTGACAACTTGGATGAGTTAATTGATTTGTTGAACAAGTCAATTTTTTTGTGGGGCCTGAGGTTTTGGAGTTACAGTAGCTTCCTGTTGAACTTAGATGTACATGTAGTGTTTGTTGAACTTTTTAAGTAATATGAACTACAGTAACAACTTATTACTGCCAGTACTGTAAATAAAATAATTATTAATACAGTACTAGTTCATGATCACCTTAGTTGGTTTTCTTTGATGTACTGCAGTTGTTTATTTATATTTATTTAATTACTCTCAACCACACATAAATCAAGTTAATGCCCCAGGCTAATATATATTAGCCCAGGGCAATTAACTTGATTTATGATGCATGGTTGGGAAAATAAGGGTTAATCAATGGTCACAAAATAATGTGATAACGGATTAATTATTGCAACTGAAGTGTTTTTTAGACAATCTCTCTGAAAACAATCTCAGTATTCTTAGGCAACCTACCTCAACCTCTGTAACTATGTAAGTTATTTACCTTGGCCCTTCAGGCCTCGGTAAATAACTGACGTTATAAGTTACCTCGGGTTTGGTAGCTAACCTTATACTTAACAGATGTTTGATGGACATCTGTCAGGCTCTCAAATAATCAAAATGTCTCAACATTAAAGTTCCAGGTTCGATCCCTGTCTGGGATTTATAAGGGATCATTAATTTATTACTGGACAGGTATGTACTGATGGTAATGTATGTATCATGACATTAGACTAATTCCTTTCTCACAAATAAGTTTTCCAAGTTCAAGGTCTTTTAAGATTTTTGCCTCGTGTTCTCGATCAGCAGAACAAGCAAAATCATCAGGTCCGTTCCCACACCCACCAACTCCATTAATACATGATTTTCCAGGATGTACCATTAGTTCACAAAAGAAAGGATCAGATCTTGGTCCTCCTTTTGTTAGTCTCTCAATAGCATGGACTATTCGCTTAACACTCATATTCTTTCCCATCAGATACATGCCAATAAATTTTTCTGGAAACCTGCAAAAAAAAATGATGAAAAGTTGCAAAAGAACTAGCACATCTAAAATAACCGCTAGGAAATTAGGAATGTTATATAATATAGAACAAGTTGTACACAATTACAAGTACATGTATTGTATAATTATCCAACAAAACAAAGACCAACCTCGTACCCAGGGTCCTATAACAAAGACACACATTGTGCAGTAAATACTGTGCCTTATAAGTACCCATTACATTTGAAGGTTCTCTCTTTAATAATAAAACCATCTGGTGTTAGAGTAAAACAAGAAAGGCGCCATTTTGGGGGGCCATCACTTGTTAATGCTGCATAGGATATCTGAGGATTCTCCTTTTGATGAGTAAATTGTATGTGGCATGGCATTATTTTTAGAATAGATTTAGATTTTAGAATTTAGAATAGTTTAATTATGCTCACGTTTTACAATAATGAAAACTAATAATAATTTATTTACAGAATGGCACATATCAAGTTACTTAAATAAATCATAATTATGGGGTCGTTATTATGGGGTCGTTATAAAGGGGTCGTTTGTGTCCTGATGAACCTTTTACTGGCCATAGTTGCTTTTTGTCTATACTGTATTTATTAATTTTACTCTGGCTAATGCCAGACTGACAATTTTACTCTGGCTAACACCAGACAATAACACCAGATGATTTTACTCACAAAGGGGAGAGCTCCTTGGTCAATAAAGGGTTAAAAACTCCTTTAACTCATTCCTGTCCAGGGACTTCCCCCGGGGTGAATAACATTGTCTGGCATTAGCCAGAATAAAATACTTAAGACCAATTCAGATAGGAAAGATTTAGAGAGATAGTTAATAACTCATTCCTGTCCAGGGGCTTCCCCAGAGGTGAATAAAATCGTCTGGCATTAGCCAGAATAAAATACTTAAGACCAATTCAGATAGGAAAGAGTTAAGGGTAAACCCTTTACTGTCTAGTTGTTTTTTGTCTACTTAATAATTTTACTCTGGCTAATGCCAAATAATTTTACTCTGGCTAACACCAGATGATTTTACTCATCAAGGGGAGAGCTCCTGGAAAGCTGGTCAATAAAGGGTTAAATTTCACATTCATCCCTTTTGAAATTTCAACATGAATTGATGAATATTTTGAATTAAATTTTCACACTGTACTGTACTGTACTGTACTGTACTGTACTGTACTGTACTGTACTGTACTGTACTGTACTGTACTGTTACTGTAGTGTAGTTAAAAGGCCAACCTGATACCATACTTGGTATAAACCCCCATAGCTTCTCTTGCATCTTGAAAAACCTTGTTATAAAATTCTTGATTGCAGTTAAATTCATCTAGAAAGTCCTCAAGTGGAATGCGTATCTGGCCAAGAGAATATGTTTGCATCACCTCCGCGATGACCTCTCTGATTCCAGGTAGGACATGAATATGCTGATGACCATCAACATGGTTTGGCAGACAACCAACAAGCTGGACAAATGTTCTAATTTGTGCATCGATTTCATTTCTAAAATAAGGTACAAGTTCGCAATTTTAAAATATTTTTTAGTCTAAATACTTGACACAGCATGGTCATACAGTATTATGCAATCAGTAGTATATTTAACCCATTTCTGTCTGAGCCAGCCAAAAATGGCCCCTTTCATTGCTTTACTCTGTCTATTAATGCCAGACAGTTTTACTCTACTGCCAGATGCTTTTACTTGTCAAAGGGAGAACCCTGAGACATCCTAAATACTGTATAGGTACCAATTATTGTTGGGTTAACAAGCAATTAATGCGTTTCTGGAGATGGCCAAAAACAGCCCTCCCTGGTTTTACTATCACCAGATGATTTTACTTGTTAAAAGGAGAAGCCTCAGATATCCCAGGCAGCAATGGGTTTAAGTTACCCTGTATAGCCTAAGACCTTCCCATATGCTGAATAAAATCATCTGGCATTAGCCAGAATAAAATTCTTAAAGTGACCAATGGACTATAAAGGCATTAAAAGACCAATAATTCATAGGGCTGGGTACATTATCTGCATCTATACTATACAGTAGTGTATACCAGTTAATCCAGACTGAAATAATTACCCTATCTGAGAGCCCCCAAACCATTCCCTATCCCCCCCCCTTAACCTAATTCTAAAATTAAATGAGAGTTATGCATTTATGCATCAGTCAATTCCACCATTGCCCACCCCCCTCCCTGGACAATGCTGGGCATTTGCAGGGCTTTTTATCATGACCAAAGAGGATTGTGGTTGCTGCTACACGCACTTAATTGTGTGTGTATGTATATCAAGTAGCTTTGAAATGGATTGTTTTTTGGGAAAAGTGAAGATTTTGTAACCGATTGGCTTATCGTATGGTCATCTGGTCTGAATCTAAAGACCATCAACATGCTAGGATTTTCCTTATGTTTAATTTAACTGACCCTGGGGCGTGGCATTTGTCAACCATTTTTTTGGCCCAGGTGCTGCATTGTAGTGTCTTTTTTGCCCAACCCCAGGGCATTTGCACTAAAAAATTTTTAAATGCAAATGCCTGGGGGTCAGCCCAGGGGGGGGGGGGGGGGGAGATGGGCAATGCTGGAATTGACTGATGCATTAGCTGTAACTTGAAGTTTGTTTGGGATTTTACTAGTGATGCCTGGAGCTGCACACCCACATATCTCACTTGACTCCATAGTAACATAACCCACACCCTAGTCCTATAATCCTTATAGGCACAGTCCTAGGTTGAGATGTGAAAGTGCGTCAACAGCAAACCTACAAATTTTCCATACTGTATCCACTTTATACTGTATTATAAAATAAGGTGTCCTCTACGCACACTCTGATTGGCTGGGCTTCATGCATTTATAAGAGAACATAGATCATGAATGACGTAAAATGCGGTAGAATGGAATCAGCTGGCCGGAAAAGCCCACCAAATTCCTAAACTACCTCACTTTTAGTTTGATTTGTCCTCTTCTTATTTTATAAAACAAATAAAACATATCGCTCCTGTGCATATGTACTCTTATAAAGGTACATTTGACGTGATTTGAACACGAAAGAAGTGCAAAGGCACTTCTTTCATGTTCAAATGACGTCAAACGTGCCTTTATAATTGGATCTATAGCCTGGCCTTAGGCCCCCACAGATACTCAAATACAGTATAATTATAGGGTATGGGTTAGATGGTGATGGTGTGATAGGTTTATACACAAAAGCTCATGGGCTTTTTATACTTTACTTTACATGGGTCATATCAATTTCACCACACGACAGAGCATCTCTCAGTCCAAATTTCCCTCGAAGGAAGCGACTATTGTTTCCTTTCAATGTCCAATTCCCATCACCCACAGGTTTTCCTTCAGTCAGATTCAAGTGTATTCCCAAAGGCATATTGTTTTCCTTTGCAAGTTGGACGGCGGTTGTGTTAGCAGACGAGCCATTGACCAGCAACGAAGCGCGTGTTACGATCCCTTTTGTAAAACATTCAATGATTCCTCCGTCCCTTCGCTCATCGTAGCCAAAGTCGTCAGCAGTTACGATTAAAAATAGCGGAGTTGAAAAACATCCGCGCTCCTCTATTAACGCGTTAAAACTCTGTTTCTTCTTGTGAATAAAATTACTGGCTTTTCCGGAATTATGCATTTAAAATACAGCTATTTATTGAGTTGTTTTCCATTCTTTTTCTACTACAAAAAATTAAATGCACCACATATTCACCCTCTGCGCTGACCCTGCCTGCTCGCAGGCATGGACCCGTGTGCAACACTTTTATGTTGTAACCCCCCGGGAGAACAATATGGTGGGAGAAGAAGGTAAAATTCAACTTGAAGCACTTTTTTGCTATATTGTAATATTAAAAGGTTTTAAAACCTTACCGGACAGATGTAGACGTATTTGTTTAGTGTACAGCTTGATATTCGCGGTGTTTCTAACGAGTTAATTGAATTCTAATGTTTTTGGGAATGTTTTTATTTTTTAGAAAGGAAGACACGTTGTGTGGTTGCGTTTGTCTCTCTTGGTGTAGTTGTACTTATTGGCCTTCCAGTGTGGTGGAATACCACTAAAGTTTATAGAGCTACACTTCCTTATGGCGAAATTGAGCAGCTGTCAACCTTAAAGGTAAGAAACTGAAAGATAAAGACAAATTGATATAGCCCAATTTTGGTTTGGCGCTTTAGAAATGATTTCTTTAGACTAAAAAAGTTGAGTGGTGCGTAGGCAATGCTTTGGGTAAAGCGAAGTGAAAATTGTGACTAAAATTTTCACTTAGCTTTATCTCAATTTTTGTCCAAACTTTCCCTTGTTGAGGAACCCTTTCTCACACAGGGGCATTGCCAGGGGGGGGGGGGGACTCGTTTCCCCCATTTTTTTCTATTAAAGGTCAATTTTCTAATTTGTCCAAAACTGTGGAGAAAGTATTGGGGGGTGGTGGGTGTGTTGTGTTTAAAAGAACAATTTAATCAAATTTTCAAAAGTCTCATACTATTTGGCAACTGAGATGACCACTGCAGTGATTTTCATAATTATTGTCTCTCACTTAGTGCAGTAGTACTGGGCATTTTTTTGTTTGAAGCCCCTCTATGACACCATCCAAAGTGTGCCATGGGGTCATTAAAAGTGTGACATCATGACCAGATCTCCCCATTTTCCCAGTAATTCCAGGGGCTGGTGATGCCCCTGTTCTCACATAACCCCTTCCAACTGACATTTGTCCTCTTTCCTGGAATTTCTAAGAAATTTTTCTATTCCTTGGAATTTTCAATATAATTCTTTAAAAAAGTGCCCTCTCCTGGAATTCCATAAATTGCTTTAAGGCCCATTTACACAAGCGATTTTTGTTGCGATTTTTCTCATCCTGACGCATGTGATTGAATAAATGTCTCACCAAAGTATTGAACCTCAGTCATATAGCTCAACTATATTTGTAAGTCAATCCATTCAATTGCATGTGCCAGAAGGAGAAAAATCGCAACAAAAATTGCTAGTGAAACATTTCTGTTATATTTCACAAGTCTTGTGTAAACAAGCCTTTAAAAAGGTGGAGCTCATCTGGAATACATGACTGTTTCTCCAACAAGGAATAAAATTATAAAAGAATATTGACACTTTGTAAACAATTTTATGAACCACTACACTGCTGTACAGAATACTTTTACATACATATTGCACTGTTTGGGTGGGTACTGGAGATATTTTATCTGCATGCACGATGGTGTTCTGATGGGTTCAACTGAGAATTTTAGAGAGCAGTGGTTGTTGGGTGAGATTGGGTGGGATTTTGCAATGGCAACAGCAATACCAAGTGAAGAAAACATTTTCCCTTAGGCCAATGCTTGACCATGCTTGATATCCCAAGATGCAAATCATGCTGCAATATGGGTCCATGCTTCTCAAAAACTTAATAAAAAGATTGGGTTCAGCATTTTGCTGGCCAGAAATCAGGTAATGTTGGGAAACTGGAAACCCAGATATTAGTTTTTTTTTGGCCTAAGGGAAAATGTTCAAATTAATGACTGAAATAGCAATAACAAATACACCAACCGTATTATGCTGTTTCATTATTGACAAGAACCAGAATATCAAGTGTACCACACCTATAAAAAAGATTATTGATTTGTGCTTGACTGCAGTATGTTAAAATGCATGAGTTGTTTAAATTTATTCTTTATTTCTATAAAGGTAGTAAAGTGTATGCTGTCAGTGTTTATTGAGTATTTTTGGTTTACTTATTTTTTTAGTTATCTGTTGAAGTTAATATATCACTAATTTTTGTAAAAGATAAATCAAGACAGCAGCTTTTAGCTGACTTATTATCATCACAATTGAACCCTAACCATGGCAATTCTACAGGTAAACGGTTAACACACATTAAATAAAATGTACTAGCTACAGTACATTAAAAACCTTGTTAGTATGAAATTAATATTGACCCATTGCTGCCTAGGATGACTGGAGGTTCTCCCTTTGATGACTGGAGGTTCTCCCTTTGAGTAAAATCTTGTGGTGTTATAGACAAAGTAAAATTATATAACACAAGAGGGCACTCAGACTCCATATACCTCCTGCCAGTGGGTTATTAGAGATGTTTAAAAAGAAAATGGGCCATCCTGTTAACCAGGTTGGCTCACAAGACTAATATGTACTGTATATGTATGAGTGAATAAAATACTTGATTGCACTTGTACCAAAATTATGCAAAAATGTTTGCATAAAATAAGGATAATGATCGAGTGCAATCAAGCATTATTTTCTATCCAGAGAATCTTGTGGTCAGACTTTTGTTAATTTCTCATCCAAATTTCAAGCCAAATTGAAAGGGGTGGTCCTTGATCAATCTTTCCACAAACTTTCACAAAAACCTGTCAAGTATTTTGTGAGATATTCCGGTGACAGATAGTCAACTCACAGACAGACAAACTGAGGTAAAAACATAACCTGGCAAAAATTTAAATGGGTTATATGGTTTTGTTTTTGTTGGCTCACTGGAAACAATGGGTTAATGATTCATTGATCATGATTGAATTATTCATTAGTTGATCATATTACCCATTTATTAAAGTTCTAATTGGCAATTGCAATCTACATTATGAAGTAGATGTGTAAAAGTGCTCAGCTTGGCTGAGGCTTGTTATCAAATTAGGTTGCGCTGGCCAGCATAAACATGAAGGTTGTGCTGGAGCATGAACAAAGTTGAGCTGGTCAAGAACAAGGTTGAGCTGCCAGTGGCCAGCATGAACATGGTCAGCATGAACAATGTTGAGCTGGTCAGCACGAACAAGGTTGTGCTGGTCAGCATGATGAACAAGGTTGAGCTGGTCAAGAACAAGGTTGAGCAGCTGGTCAGCATGAACAAGGTTGAGCTGGTCAGCATGAACAATGTTGAGCTGGTCAGCATGAACAATGTTGAGCTGGTCAGCATGAACAATGTTGAGCTGGTCAGCATGAACAATGTTGAGCTGGTCAGCATGAACAAGGTTGAGCTGGTCAGCATGAACAAGGTTGAGCTGGTCAGCATGAACAATGTTGAGCTGGTCAGCATGAACAAGGTTGGGCTGGTCAGCATGAACAAGGTTGAGCTGGTCAGCATGAACAAGGTTGAGCTAGTCAGCATGAACAAGGTTGAGCTGGTCAGCATGAACAAGGTTGAGCTGGTCAGCATGAGCAAGGTTGAGCAGCTGGTCAGCATGAACATTGTTGAGCTGGTCAGCATGAACAAGGTTGAGCTGGTCAGCATGAACAATGTTGAGCTGGTCAGCATGAACAATGTTGAGCTGGTCAGCATGAACAATGTTGAGCTGGTCAGCATGAACAAGGTTGAGCTGGTCAGCATGAACAAGGTTGAACAGCTGGTCAGCATGAACAATGTTGAGCTGGTCGGCATGAACAAGGTTGAGCTGGTCAGCATGAACAATGTTAAGCTGGTCAGCATGAACAATGTTGAGCTGGTCAGCATGAACGATGTTGAGCTGGTCCGCATGAACAAGGTTGAGCTGGTCAGCATGAACAAGGTTGAGCTGGTCAGCATGAACAATGTTGAGCTGGTCAGCATGAACAATGTTGAGCTGGTCAGCATGAACAATGTTGAGCTGGTCAGCATGAACAATGTTGAGCTGGTCAGCATGAACAATGTTGAGTTGGTCAGCATGAACAAGGTTGAGCTGGTCAGCATGAACAAGGTTGTGCTGGTCAGCATGAACAAGGTTGTGCTGGTCAGCATGAACAAGGTTGAGCTGGTCAACATGAACAAGGTTGTGCTGGTCAACATGAACAAGGTTGAGCTGGTCAACATGAACAAGGTTGAGCTGGTCAGCATGAACGAGGTTGTGCTGGTCAGCATGAACGAGGTTGTGCTGGTCAGCATGAACGAGGTTGTGCTGGTCAACATGAACAAGGTTGTGCTGGTCAACATGAACAAGGTTGTGCTGGTCAACATGAACAAGGTTGAGCTGGTCAGCATGAACAAGGTTGTGCTGGTCAGCATGAACAAGGTTGTGCTGGTCAGCATGAACAAGGTTGAGCTGGTCAACATGAACAAGGTTGTGCTGGTCAACATGAACAAGGTTGAGCTGGTCAACATGAACAAGGTTGAGCTGGTCAGCATGAACGAGGTTGTGCTGGTCAGCATGAACGAGGTTGTGCTGGTCAGCATGAACGAGGTTGTGCTGGTCAACATGAACAAGGTTGTGCTGGTCAACATGAACAAGGTTGTGCTGGTCAACATGAACAAGGTTGAGCTGGTCAACATGAACAAGGTTGAGCTGGTCAGCATGAACAATGTTGAGCTGGTCAGCATGAACAATGTTGAGTTGGTCAGCATGAACAAGGTTGAGCTGGTCAGCATGAACAAGGTTGTGCTGGTCAGCATGAACAAGGTTGAGCTGGTCAGCATGAACAAGGTTGAGCTGGTCAGCATGAACGAGGTTGTGCTGGTCAGCATGAACGAGGTTGTGCTGGTCAGCATGAACAAGGTTGTGCTGGTCAGCATGAACAAGGTTAAGCTGGTCAGCATGAACAAGGTTGTGCTGGTCAGCATGAACAAGGTTGAGCTGGTCAACATGAACAAGGTTGTGCTGGTCAACATGAACGAGGTTGTGCTGGTCAGCATGAACAAGGTTAAGCTGGTCAGCATGAACAAGGTTGTGCTGGTCAGCATGAACAAGGTTGTGCTGGTCAGCATGAACAAGGTTGAGCTGGTCAACATGAACAAGGTTGTGCTGGTCAACATGAACAAGGTTGAGCTGGTCAACATGAACAAGGTTGAGCTGGTCAGCATGAACGAGGTTGTGCTGGTCAGCATGAACGAGGTTGTGCTGGTCAGCATGAACGAGGTTGTGCTGGTCAACATGAACAAGGTTGTGCTGGTCAACATGAACAAGGTTGTGCTGGTCAACATGAACAAGGTTGAGCTGGTCAACATGAACAAGGTTGAGCTGGTCAGCATGAACGAGGTTGTGCTGGTCAACATGAACAAGGTTGAGCTGGTCAACATGAACAGGGTTGAGTTGGTCAGTATGAACAAGGTTGAGCTGGTCAGCATGAACAAGGTTGAGCTGGTCAACATGAACAAAGTTGAGTTGGTCAGTATGAACAAGGTTGAGTTGGTCAGCATGAACAAGGTTGTGTTGGTCAGTATGAACAAGGTTGAGCTGGTCAGCATGAGCAAGGTTGAGCTGGTCAACATGAACAAGGTTGAGCTGGTCAGCATGAACAAGGTTCTGCTGGTCAGCATGAACAAGGTTCTGCTGGTCAGCATGAACAAGGTTGAGCTGGTCAGCATGAACAAGGTTCTGCTGGTCAGCATGAACAAGGTTCTGCTGGTCAGCATGAACAAAGTTGTGCTAGCCAGCATGAACAAGGTTGTGCTGGCCAGCATGATGAACAAGGTTGAGCTGGCCAGCATGAACAAGGTTGAGCTGGTCAAGAACAAGGTTGAGCAGCTGGTCAGCATGAACAAGGTTGAGTTGGTGGGCATGAACAAGCTTGAGCTGGCCAGCATGAACAACTTTGAATAATGAAATTTAAATATTAAAAAAAAAAATTGATTTGTAGATGATTTGGAGGTTCCAGTTGAATTCAACTATATTGTTAATATCCAACAGTCTGGTGAAAGGGAAGAACAGATTCTAGATTCATTAGACAGCCAGGGAACATTGGATAGTAAGTACATATAATATTAGCAGGTGGATTTAACCAATTTTAATCCTTCATCTTTTGTCAATAGTCATTTTGGCTAGTGCAAAGGAGCTGTCAGCTCTGCATGCCAGAACAAATTATCGAATCTGAAGAACATTTTACATTTTAAAATTAATATTTGTGGGTTAACATCATGTTCTATCAGAGCTTATTATCCGTGACCGTTTTCGGAGAAGTTACATTAAACGTTTGTTCGCGTTGTAAACTTCTCTGAAGACGGTCTGAAGTCATGCACCGAAATCTCAGAACTTTTGAAATAAAAAATTGTTTATAACCCACAAATATGAATTTTAATTGTTACATCATCATGCAAAGCTTCAAAGAACACATTTTACATTTTGTTAATCAATTCATGTGCATATGCAATCATTCACCATCGGGGATCTAATTAGGGAGTCTGAATTTCCGAAATCCGTTCTATTTTGGCAATTTTAACCGCAACCGCTTTTCCGTTTTACTTAGGAACGTAACCGCGTTTTTGAGAAATCATAGCCAGTTCTCCAAAAAGCGCTGTACATTCTAAAAGATAAGTCTCCCACACCGAATGGTTCTCAGTTAACCGCAAACCGCCTCAAAAAAATGGTTATGATCGAAATCCATCCTAACCGCCAAACTATAATAGACCCCAACCATTCTCTTTTCACTAAACATCACCTTCCTAATTGTTTTTAGAAATTCTACAGTATATATATAACAAAGTTACAAACTCGTGTAACCTGGTTGTTATCGTTTGTTTCAGCTTTAGATGATCGCTTCCAAGAATTATATAGTTCCCATAAAGATAGTGGAAAGAATGACTATAAATTCATATTGCTTCCAAAAGAAGGACGCTTTTCAAATTTGGCTCACTATACCCAATGTTTTGTTGGAAAATATCATCATGCAACTGTCTTACATGAAGATGGTGAGTACTATTTTTTATTTATAAAATAGAGTGTTTTATTGATTTTCCCGCCACTAATAAAAGTGATAATCTCACATGTGTGATTATCGCTGAATCAGAATTATAGCTTAATGCAATTTTTGCAAGGCAATAGGACAATTTTTTTATATAATAAACAGTTCGCTCACTCGTGAGATATCCTGGTCAACACCAGTGTGCAATATAACAGTCGGCCATCGGCCATTTTCCGAGCAAAACGCTGATATGGCCGTCTACTGATTGTTCTGCACGGACATTATGGCCGACCATTTTGCCGCATTAATTTGAACAAGACGCCTGCGTAGGCGTTCACTCGGGCTACTGATTTCTGCAACCTTGGCGTAGCCCCCTTGCACATATAGAAAACCTGCCGTGCGAAACAGTGCAAAATTTTTGACAAACCGAGCGAGATCTTCTATATTGCCAAACAAGCTGCAGTTCCCCCCCCCCGTAACTCCCCCACCCCACACACCCCCCGTGGAGAAATGCGTGTAAATTGTAAACAAAGCAATGGCAATGTGGCTTTCAACAGGCAATGTCGTGCAATGTCGTATTTGTAAATTACAGGCAGCGATTATACACCAGCTGCTTTGCTGTTTTTCGAAGCCTACAATAATGAGTTTAGGAAAGAAAAACCCGAATCAGGAGAGATATTATAATAAGATGACAACAGATGACTTGTAAAGGCTGTCTAAAGGTGTGTATTAAAACTCAGGTTTTTCTGCTCCAGCTTCGGTTCTGGTATAAAAGCATCGATTCCGCAGGGCCTTCTGTCCGCTAAAGTGTGAATCTCTTTCATAAGTTATAACTGTAAAGTTTACACGGCATTTTCAAACATATCAGACGTTTGCGAGAACGAAGTCAACGCTGAACTGAACGCAGACGGATCAAATTACACGCTACGCATTCATGAAGATTCATATGTGATGGAAAAAAATTGTCAATTTGTGATCGCAACACTATATGATCGAAAATGGATCAAATTACACGCTACGCATTCATGAAGATTCATATGTGATGGAAAAAAATTGTCAATTTGTGATCGCAACACTATATGATCGAAAATGAATACGAATAAATGAAGGTGCATTTGTCATTGCGTACTTTGCAGGAGGCAGTGACCGCGCAGTGTGTAAAACAGGGAATTCCCGACTCTGCTTCATCCTGTGTTTAATACATGACAATTTCTAGTCCTGCTACAGAATCGCACTTTTGCGAGTACGTTTACACACGAGCAAAGAGAACTTGTGAAATACAATTGTGAGCGTTTATAAGATCAGGATACTTGCCAGCGACATTACTGATGAAGAACAAGGTAGAAGCCCGTTTAGCCGAATAATTAAACGATCTTAACCGACTTTCAGTAGACAAAACCTATAGTGCTGAATTCGGCAGATTCAAACGATGGTTCCGATATAGAATTCATGTAAATCGTACCAACTGAACAGAAATATATAGGTTTTGAAACACATTTCCAAATCTTCATGGATAAACTCACAAATATTTACTAAATAGGACGCCTGCTTAGGCGTTCACTCGGGCTACTGATATTAAAGCGCTAGCGATTGCTGGAACCTTGGCATACCCGTGTACAGAACAGCGCGCATATAATAAAGCGTTTGGTAATGATATAAGTTTTGGACGCAATGTAGTTATGCAATGTAGAACCGCACTGAGACCTTGAAAGCTGTTGATTGTACGGTTAGACGTCCTTTTAATTTTCAATTTGCGAGTATTAAATGACAAATCGAAGTATCGAACGATCGATTTAAAAGCGTTCGCTGATGCATGTATTTGCCTTTGGCCAAAGTGTTGGTAGGTTTTCCAAGTAAGTTGCTTATATGGTTGATCAGCGATGCGCTTGACACAACCACAGAATAGGCATGACTTCATCGACCAATTTCAGTCGAAGTGATCGCAGATTCGAAGCGTAAGCAAAGTTTGAACGAGTACTAACGCATTTTCAGCGTACGATTATGGAGATCGCGAACCAACCCATGTCTACTATAGTCTATTGTAAGCATTGTGAGCGTGTTTATCATTAAAACACAAATTCACTTCGAACAACACAACCAAAGGCGTCAGGAGAAGAAAAAACTCGTCACTCCTGCTTAAAAATCCGCCATGAGAAGTCAGCAGCATTTGAGCAGTGACGTCATAACTCCCGTCTACCGACACAAAAAAAAAAATTAAAAAAAATAACAGAGCCGAAACCTAGACTCGTCCGACCACAGTCGCCCGAGTAATAATTTCTCCCTCATTCTCGCAAAACCAAAACGCAATCTCTTACTAATCTGTTACACATGCAAAGAAAGATGTTTTTTCGCAAATCAATATGTAGCGAATGCTCGATTTAAGCTGTCTTCACGACAACGCAGAGTTTTTAATTTTGTTTAGTATGTTTTAATGTTTACAACAATTAGGTCTTAGACTTCGTCTCGATCCAGAGTCCAGACATGAATAATAATATATCAAGTTACACGCGTGACATCGCCGCGTCTATTAATAACTGCTTAACAAAAAGAAATTTTATTTCAGTTGTTATATTATACTGTGACTGAGTTGTTGTTCTGTTGATATTGTGTTGACCATTATGCGTACGGTTGTGGTTGTTACAATACAATGTACTGTACACCTTTTCTCTTTTGAGTTCTAGAAATAATTAGTGTCCGATCATGTCCGACCAAAACGTGGGTTGGTCTGACATAATTACGGTGGCCCAGAAGGGCAAAACAAAACAATAAATTCACAAAGCAAAACAATAAATTATGATACAAAACAATAAATTCTGGTACAAAACAGAATTTCAGAGTACACACAACAAGAAATTCGTCAAAACACAACAAGAAATTCACAAAACAAAACAATAAATTCGTCAAAACACAACAATAAATTCCTCAAAACACAACAAGAAATTCATTAAAACACAACAAGAAATTCGTTAAAACACAACAAGAAATTCGTTAAAACACAACAAGAAATTCGTCAAAACACAACAAGAAATTCCTCAAAACACAACAAGAAATTCGTCAAAACACAACAAGAAATTCCTCAAAACACAACAAGAAATTCATTAAAACGCAACAAGAAATTCAACAAAACGAGAAATTCAAAAACTCTGATGGCGTGCATGTGTTTCCGGTCTGTGAAACATAAGATTGCACATATTCTCGCGTGAAAGAAGCTAATATACGACGTACATGTATATATGCATCCCAATACATCATAGTGTCTACTTCTGTTAAGATGGATCAAGAAGTATCAGTTTGCAATACTTGCCGTGCAGTCCTTGGCGACAATGATAATTTTTGTTCTCAATGTGGCTCACCTTCGGCGAACGAGGAAGGATTGATACGTCACTATTTTAGAATAGGCTATGAGTACGAGGAAATACTACGTTTTCTGGAAACCAAACATGGCATTAAAATATGCCTTAGAACTTTAAAAAACAGGTTACGCCAATACGGATTAAGAAGAAAAAATTACCAGGAAGACGGAGACCGTATCCGTCAATCTATAGAAGTTGAATTAAATGGTCCTGGCAGTTCAAGGGGCTATCGAAGTATGTGGCACTGCATCAGGACTGAACATAACATTCAAGCTAGAAGGTCTACTATAGAACGAATTCTTCGTGATGCTGACCCGGAAGGCACAGAACACCGTAGATGCCACCAATTTAGGCGAAGACAATATACAAATCCGGGTCCAAACTGGTGCTGGCATGTCGATGGCCACGACAAGTTGAAACCTTACGGTTTCCCTATTCACGGATGTATTGACGGTTATAGCCGGAAAATTCTGTGGTTAAAAGTTGGAAGGACGAACAATGACCCACATGTAATTGCTCACCACTTTCTCGAATGCGTAAAGCTACATACAGCATGCCCCCGATTGCTGCGTACAGATTGCGGAACCGAGAACGGTGTTATGGCCGCAATTCAGTGTTACTTTCGACAAGGATTCGATGATGAATATGCTGGAATTAATAGTCATCGATATGGAACATCTCCGTCCAATCAGAGAATTGAAAATTGGTGGTCTTCGTATTCTCGCGGAAAAGGTCATTGGTGGAGGAATTTTTTTAAAGATTTGGTAGATAGAGGCATAGTACTGACAGGCTCAGAAATGCATATGGAGTGCCTTTGGTTTTGTTTTTCGGGAGTCATAGAAGTTGACTTACATCGAGTAAAGGAACACTGGAATACGCACAGAATTCGACATTCAAGGCATGAAACCATTGGAGGACGACCAGATGCATTGTATTACCTTTCCCGCGAAAATTTTAAATGTCCAGTTGGCGAGGACATGATCGATGATATGGAACAATACTGCTCAGACCCAATTAATGAGTCCATATTCACCGAATACTTCCAATATGTAATGAACTGTTATAGCTTAAACAATCCCAAAAACTGCAGTGAAGCCTTGGAATTATATCATATACTTATTGAGGCTGCAGCACAAGTATGAACGTCATGGGCTCTGACTTGGTGCATAAATAAACATAAACTTATTATTATAAGTAACACAATAAAAACGATGTATTAGCTATTAAACCTTCCGCTCGACGAGTCATAACGCTCTAGCTCTCTTCCGCATGGGGCTTTCTAGGGCCTTTTAACTATATAACTGGGGAGCCAAGGCCCCCCAGTCCTCCCTTGAGCCCCCCTCCCCACACACACACACACGAATTGATCCCCACCCCCTCCCCCCAGTAAAAGTCCCTTTTTGCCCCAGGATAAAATGTGTATGGATAAGCAAATCAGTTGAATAGTTTCAGTTGTCAACTGTAAGGTATAGATAAATCTTTACATTACTTAAATAGTTTTTATTTAATTTTGATAAGATGTATGTGGTGACGAAAAATCTTTTTCTAGTTCCTTACAACATTTTCCATATTATATTTGAAAGTGAACTACCCTGGGTTGACACAAAGCGAAACAGTCAGAAACGTGTTGTATTTTAGATTTTTAACTAGATTTTAAGTAATATTTAAAACACGAGCAGGAGTGTTTTATCAGATGTAAAACACAAGGCGAAGCCGAGTGTTTTTTTTAGATCTGGTAAAACACGTTCTGCGAGTGTTTTGAATGGCTTTAAAAACGATCACCATTTGGTAAGTTCGTTGGCGTAGTAATTTTGAAAAATAACGTTGTCTAAGGCGAGAAAATCAAAGCTAAAGTTTATGTAAATCAGCAGAATGTTTTAATTATAAGTAATAGCATAAAAAGAGGTGTATTAGCTATTAGACGTCCCGCTCGATGAGGGTCATTTTGGCCCTCGGGATTTTATTAAATGACCCAAATTGAGCGGGACGTTTAATAGCTAATACACCTCTATTTATGCCATTCCTTTGTAACATCATGTTTGCGGGAATTTCTTTTGTTTGCGGGAATTTCTCTTGTCACCTCCGTTGACGTCAAACCGGGTATGATTAGTTTTAATCAGACGTGATTTGACATCAACGGAGGTAGGATTAGTAAAAATGAATATAATGAGGTATATTAGTTGTTAATGAATGGACCTGTGAGAACAAAAGAAATCCCCGCAAACATGATATTACACATATAAAACCACGATACGCTTGTGATTTTTCTTTGTGTTTTCTCATGAATTATTAATGATTTTTTAAGACATTCTATGACCTTCAGTGTTCTTTAGCCTGGTTTTCACTAGCGACGTAAGCGTAAGCATAACGACGTTCGCAAGCGCAATAAGCACTTCGTGGTAGATGAACATCCTTTGAATTTAGGGAAAACAAAGTGTTCAATTGACCTTGAAGTGCTTACTGGGCTTGCGTACGTCGTTATGCTTGCGCTTACGTCGCTAGTGAACACGAAATGGCATTTCCGAGACTCTAAGTTTCAAAAATTTCCGGGGCAAAAATTTCCGGCTCCCTAGAAGAGTCCCTTTTTGTGTTTCCCCGGATAAATCCTTAAGAGGCCCTGGGGCTTCTTGTTAATATTAACGCGAGACAAACGCGCACGAGGAGGAATGGGAGTCAACCGAGTCTAAATTTAACACATGTTGCGGATGACAGTTTAGTTGGGTAACGTTAACAAGGGGCGGTTGAAAGTTGAGCGCCAAAGGTACGAAAAATTTCTAGGGGCGTCCGGGGGCATTTACCCCCGAAAAATTTTGAAATCTAGAGTCCCTGAGACTGAAATGCCATTTCCTGCATTTTGTGATGAGATTTGACAGAATTCTGAATGTTAAAACGTCATATAAAATAAACGAAAGACAAAAATTTATCCCAACTTTAATATTAACAACTGTAATGATTAGAACTTTAAAACCAACTTTTAATATCACTACATATACTCTACTAATGCATAAGACTCCAGATCATGATCGTTAGGGACCTATTAAAAAGGTTTAGTGTTGGAACCACACGTCGGACAAATTAGCAGAAACTACTAAAATCATTCTTGATGGAAATGACTGAATGTCTCTACTTAAATTTCACAGGACTCCCAAACATGATTAAGATGGCGTAATTTGTAAATTGACAACCCCCCCCCCCCCCCCCGAGCCCATTCGCCAACTACACCACTGCTATACCTTAGCCTGGAATCCTGGTCAAATCAAAAAGTGTTATAGGCAAATAAACACTAAAGTATTCTGCTTTCCTATCGGCTGAAACATTTGCACCGTTTTAGCGTACCTGGACGTTTCAGTGCAATAATAAAATAATACTGAATTTAAATTAATGGTTACCTGGCCCCATTAAGACCCATTTAGTAATTGGACCAGGCGAACAGGGACGCAATTCGGTTGACTAGAAGCGGCTGACAGGAGGTTGACTGGGCCCAGCAAGTTGAGATGGGCTAGAGGGCTTGTTTTGGTGGGAGAATGCCATAGTGAAAAAAGCTTGGCGTACTCCGTCTTTTTCCACTACCACCTCTTAACTCGCCCTTCGGCGGCCCTACACAACTTCCTCTTCCCCCAAATGGAACACCTACTTTGCAGGCTACCACCCCCTCACCTCCTAGCTCTGCCAGTGCACAGTCCCCTTGGTGGTACATTATTTGAGATGCTGTGAATAATGACAGAATGTTTCAAGACATTATCCACTAAAGCAAATGTAGATGCTTGTTGACAAGAAGCAATTCCTACTAATACTAGGTCGCATTAGAAGTTACTAATACGACTTTATTTGACATCAGTTGAGGTACTATTAGTAAATATAAACTATAAAGGGAATTGGCAATAAAAAACAAGTTTATCTCATTTGAAAGAACTCGTCAAATGGTATAAGAAGACCTTTTACAATTTTTCCGTATCTGTTTTGGTTTTGGAAATATTTTGACTAAAGACAGCGTGCTGTCAGCTGTCTGCCATCTTGTTGTAATATTGGGTCTAATTAACTAGGAAATTGGTGACGTCACAACTTGGGTAAACCTGATGAAACTACTCCGTCATGGGTGACCAAATTTCCTTGGAAGGCTTTTTAAATGTTGTGATCAATTTTAAAATGGAAATAGCACAACAAAAAATCGAGTTTCAGCTCCTAATGTCATAAGGTTGGCAAGATAAAAATTTCACTTTACCCTGGTTATGCCGTCACATGCATAATTTTGCATATTGAAAATAATTCAGCAGGCAGCACACTGTCTTTAGTCAAAATATTTCCAAAACCAAAACAGATATTGAAAAATTGTAAAAGGTCTTCTTATACCATTTAACGAATTCTTTCAAATGAAATAAACTTAATTGTTAATGGGACCAACATTCAGACAAATGGTTAAATCCACTCACTCAGTTGGTGTAACTACCAACATAATGACTTAATTTTTTATTGATAATAATAAAATTGAACCATGCATATTGATTACCATATAATTATGTACTTAACAAATATAACCAACTCAACTACAAATGTGAAAATTTCAGCATCAATGGTCAATTTTTCATGTAATTTTAAAACGAACTTGTCTTTAATATAAAATAAGTCTACCTGATAAGCAGATGATTATGTATTATACATGTACAATACTAACTAGAATTATAAAAGTAATATGACAAACTGAGTCATCATTGACTATATCAACACAAATTATAGGAATTAATTTTAAATGTCATGTTTGTCAAGCAAATTTAAATTAGACTTTGCCAAATCCAGGAGAACTTACTATGTCTTCTGTTACATTATTGGTAAAAGCTATCGAAGACTCAGTGTATCTTTTGTTACATGGCATTCAGAGGCGGACTGGCCCACCGGGATCCCGGGAAATTTCCCGGTGCGCCCCCTTGCTTTCGGTTTCAGGCGCCCCCACAAAGACAATTAACAAAATACAGCTCAACGTAAACATGAAATACAGTTGTTACTAGTTGCATTGCTTGTCTTTTCTTTGTTATTCACTGTATAAGATGGAACCCAAGTGATTTTTCGGGTATATAATAAATTTTATAACTCTAAGACTAAGAGTAGTTGAATCATGGAACAGTAACAACAAAATATGTGCATACACAATACATAAAATCGTTCTTAAAATTCTTGATGCCCCCTCCCAAAATCGAGGAAATACAATTTCAGAGGCTCAAAATTTAAAAAATTTCCTAGTGACCGGAATGCCACGGACGTACAGAGGCGCACTCCTCGGTCGGGTACCTTAGAACATTCGGCTTTGCACTTAAATCAGGCGCCCCTTTCATATACTTTCCCGGTAATTTTTCTGGTGCCAGTCCGCCCCTGATGGCATTAATAATCTAAATGAACAGGTGCTAACTTCAAGCCTCTTACCCTCTGGAGCCTCATGGTCGAATTCAACTTCACCCTGCTGAACTGCTGGGCAAAAGTATCTAGCCCCAGTAATAAACTGAAGTACATCATTCAGTGATAACGTAACAGTTTTACATTCCTCAGTATCCAAATCAAGTACTTGAACACCACTAACCTCACCTTGTTCTACAAGTTCTAAAAAATTAGAAAGGTTATACATTACATCTTCTTCTTTCATCTTATGATTTGAACCTTCTGGAGAATACACTACATTAAAAAAATGCAGTATTGTTTCAGGAGTAAGATCTGAAGACGGTACCAACTCTTTCATTGCAGCATTGGGAAATTTTGTCAGAAACTTCAACATTCCCAGGTTATCTAGCCCTGTGATCACTTGGTGGATTTCTTCATGGCAAGCACTGATTACATGATGTCGTATCACTTTGTTTACCATATCATCACGATCTTGGAGTGATACATTTCCCTTGTTGTATCCAGCATCAAATCTTTCTGGAAAATCAGCCATGATAGCACCCATCTCCTCATCAGATGTACACTTATTTATGGCAATCAGTTTCTGTCGCACACCAAAGTCAGGAACTTGACAAGGAGAAAATTGGCATTCTTGCTTCAGAATATATTGGGACAGACTTGGACACCAGTTATGTGGACCAGGACATCCATGTAGTAATGGTAATCCAACCAGAACACCGTAGAAATAGTAGTTACGACTTTCAAGGGCTGTAGTATCATGAATGAAGGTGTTATAATTGTTTTCACTGTTTCCAACCATTATCTTCTGCGATGCAGCTTCAAATACACAGGAAAAAAATTCACGGCTAACCCCGCCCTGATCAATGGCATCTTCACCAATAAACTTAATGTCTAACTGCCGACATAAGTCAAAGTCAGCCTTATTAATAAACATGGTAAATTTTTCCATCGTATCAGACCAGATTTTTCTTCTTCGTATCATTATTCGAAGTCTATCTGATACCTTTGACTCTTTAAAAAGTTTCTGCTTAGACTGCAGAAACTCCTCAAGGGAATCAAAGTTCATCTCTTGTTTTCTCAGTGTTTCTTGAGCTTGAACCATGGAAGTATTATCACCATCAAGTGTGGAAATGGTCTGATTGATAAAAGTTGCTGGATGATTAACATTGCTGTGGGAGACTGAGGGAAAATTGTCTTGGTTTTGACATGGGTTTGGATGAGCCATCATGCGTTGAGAGTCAGACTCAATGTTCTTAGAACTGTCATCGAATAAAATGTTGGCGGCGACAATAGGGTCTCCATGTGCATCTTCTATTACCGGTATGATGACGTCATCTGCTTTTCCAGGAAATAACTCTTTGATAAGAGTAAATGTTTCATCTAAGTGATCTAACTCCAAGATACCGTCAACATTATCTTCACAGATAAAATCAATTTCATCGTCACAGTTTAAGGAAGTGTGTACAGCTTCATCTGTACACAACGCCTGTGACTTATCTTCAGTACGTTGTTGAGCAGCTTCTTCCGAAACGGGACAGAGGTAAAGTGTTATTCTCGAATACGTTACACCGCAATCCTCTTTAAACTTCTTTACTGTAAAACTTTCATTAGAACCGGGTAGGGTCCTGGCCAGTTTTCCATCCTGATACACTAAGAGCCACTGGATATTGTTATTAAAACGTCGATCGTATGCGATACGTTTCTTTAGGGCCGCATCTAAGACACCGTCATAGTCTAAATCTTTATTTATTTTGAGAGGCAAAGATTTTCCTCTGACTGGTTTAACCTCTCCATTGATATACTTCATAATTCCAACATTGATCAACACCTCTTCGGATTTTACTTTCTGCTTTACAGATTTGTCTGTGCGCTGCCTGCTCTTTGCCTTGTAGAAGTCATCAAGAGAAAGAGGTCTTTTCTTCGCCGTCAGAGAGCCACCACGGCCACGCGAACCAGAAGCGTTACTAAGTGTATTCACGACATTCGAAGATGCATTACCCTGAGACTGATTTTCAACGCTTTTACCACAGCTGGAACAAAACTTACACTCTTTTTGTAAGTTACAACCACAAGCAGAACACAACATTCTCCACGTCGTCATGTGTTCACTTTCGACAAACCGGAAGCAGACAAAATTCTTGTTGTGTTTTGACCACTGACGAAATGCGTGTTGTGTTTTGTCGAATTTCTTGTTGCGTTTTAATGAATTTCTTGTTGTGTTTTGAGGAATTTCTTGTTGTGTTTTGACGAATTTCTTGTTGTGTTTTGAGGAATTTCTTGTTGTGTTTTGAAGAATTTCTTGTTGTGTGTACTCTGAAATTCTGTTTTGTACCAGAATTTATTGTTTTGTATCATAATTTATTGTTGTGTTTTGCCCTTCTGGGCCACCGTACATAATGTCAGACCAAGTTTTCAGGATTATATTGATCTCTGGTCAACACTCGAGATAAATTTCATATTTCCGCATGTATTATTCTCTATAGTCTATATATTTTCTTTTGTAAAATGAGTTAGCAGGGCTAAATTCTTCATGGGAGTTCGTTAGTTTGTTTATAGTTCTTTTGTTCGTGCAGAATCAATAGCGAGGTTCAGATCACACTTCCACTACCGCTACCGCTACCGTAAATATAATTAAGCATGTCAAATTATTGTTTTTACGTTCAGTAATGGTCGCAGGTCTCGAACCTAGTGCAAAAAGAAAGCGTTTTACGATACCAGGATTAAAACCAACTACGACTACAGGCCGGAAAAACGAACATTACATCAGCTTAACCACATTTACGGTAGCGGTAGCGGTAGTGGAAGTGTGATCTGAACCTCGCTAATATAGGCATGGGACCGTTCTTTACTGGGACTGGGTCTCGCATATTCTGAGAAAAACATAGTGTCGCAATAATCTAATGTTTATCATGCAAACCGGCCTTTTTAATATTGCGTAATTGCGACGCCGCCTTGATTATTCAAAGTAGGTTGAAACAAAATAAACACATCTCTCTTTTCTCAGCATCACATCCAATCACGTTCAGTAAGAACTCGAGGTCACGACCTTTTTAAGATCACAAGACTCTAATTTATTCAGTTTCGATCAAAATAATCTTGTCTTACTGACGTGGCAAAGTGAAAGTAAAAGTGTAAAACACTGAGAGCTTTTCGGGGTTCGTTGTCTTTTTGCTCAAGTCAAGTAATACAGTAACTTATATTCAAGCGAAATTCTACTACTAACAATGACTTCCAACGATAAAAACGGAACCTAGCTTTGTCATTGAGCTGAGGGAAAAGCGCAAAGAGATGGAATCCTACGAGCAAGGTTACGATGTAGATCGGTTTCAGAGTGACGTTAGTCAAAACTACCATTGTCCAATTTGTCTCAACGTCTTCAAAGATCCCGTAATGTGTCAGAGAAACCAACACTTTTTCTGTCGCCCTTGCATCACTCGACATCTGAATAATTCGCAAACATGTCCTTCGTGTAAGGAAGACCTCACTTTGGAAACGTTAACTCCAGCTCCAAGAATCGTGATGGGGTGTCTGTCTGAGTTGACTATTCGTTGTGATTATTTCAACAGAGGCTGTCGTGATCGTGTGCAGCTGGGAAATCTTGAAAGTCACGTCAAGGATTGTGGGTTCACTCCAGTGGTGTGTTCCAACGAAGGATGTCTTGTGGAAATCAACAAACGAGATCGAACGCACCACGAGACTGAAATTTGTGAATTCAGAAAGGTGAAATGTCATAATTGCGCCGAGATAAGCAAGGAAATGGATGAAGTAAAGATGAACTTGAAGGCAGTAAATGACAAACTTATTAAGCTTGACGAAATGGAGGACAGTAATAAGACGAATTTCAAGGAAATCAAGGAACATCTTGCTCAGCTGGCAACACTACCAGATCAAATACGTGGTATTCAAACCGTGCAAGAGAAAATGATGAAAGAAAGTGAGGAAACCAAAAATGAAGCAAGAAATGTGAAACATGGCGTAGTTGTTGCAGGTGGTTGGAAGCCATACAACGCCTTAAATTCTGTGGAAATGTTCGACTGGTCCAGGAGGTCGTGGGTACCACTGCAGCCAATGAAAGAATGTCGTCAACTAGCATCTTCATTTGTCTATAAAAGTCGCTTTACTGTTACCGGGGGACACACATATGACTTGACTGATAGCATGGAAAGTATGGCCATTAACCCAGCCTTGAATTCCAGACAATGGTGCGATTTTCCCACGAAACTTCCTAGCAACTTGGCTAGACACAGCAATGTAGTTTATAATGGACGGTTGATAGTGATAGGAGGGTATGATGGCAGTAAATTCTCTGACAGTATTCATGAAGTTCCACTTGATCCTCCTTATGCTCCGAAGTCCTTAACTAGAATGCCAGAACCGAAAGCGTATGCTGGCGTAGAATTATTCAATGATAAAGCTTTGATTGTTGGAGGAAGGAAATCTGTCCACCATAACGATTGTGTTGATAGCGTCATAATGTACGATATTAACAAGAACCAATGTAAAGAAATGGCACCGCTTCCTTTTGCTGTGTCTAAAATGGCAACAGTAAGTTGGGGTGACAATGTAATAGGAATAGGTGGTGAAGACAAAGATGGTAAAGCGTTAAATACTGTTGTTATTTATAATGTTCAGTCAGAAAAGAGTCATATGTTACCTGCAATGAAATATAAGAGGAGAGGATGTGCGGCGGTTGTTACTGGGAATGCCATTGTCGTAATGGGCGGGCAAGATGAGCAATGGAACTGTCTTAAGTCAGTTGAATCATTCAGTTTTGATCGCTATTCATGGGAAGAACTGCCCCCAATGAAAGAAGCCCGAGCGTTTGCTACTGCTGTAGCTTGGTGACTGTTTTTGTATATATAGTAACAATTATAGAAACTAGAGTTAGACGTCAATTTGTAAGATAATTTTTATATTTTTTTGAAACTTTGCAATAAAGCTTAACTGTTTACAGTCTTGTCTTCTTTACAACTTTGCGTTTTTGTTTGGGAGGGATTGATGAGCAAAGAAACTTCCTTAAGGTGGCTCTCTACAGTTTTTCTCTTATTGTGATTGTTGTTGAAACGAGTTCTTGTTCCAAGAGTATGTTCACTCACAACAAACTATTAAAGATTTTTCTATGACCTTCAAACATTGAATGCTATTTTTAACACACATTTATTCAGTTATAGCGCTGTTGCGCGCCGTGGCGATGTGTTGTTAACATTATTGTCTTGCTTTTTGAGTCAGTATACTTTTTAAAAGTATTTAAGGGTTAACAAACATACTTCTAATAAAGAACTGCATGTGGAAGTCGTATTACATGAAGTAGTCAGTGCAACATGGCTCAACTTCAAGCATTCTTTTTTTGGCGTAAGAAAGGTCTAAACCTCTTCATTTCTGATTATGGTTTAACTTATACACTCAACTTTGAAAAATAGAAAATCTTCCATAGTTGTGAATGTTATATGATCAGTAGACATCGGTTCATGTTTCGCAACAAAGGAACAATTCATTTCTAAGGCCTGCGCTAAACGTTCGAATAAAATCCAAACGTTCGAATAAAATCCAAACTATTAAATTCGTTTGAATTAAAGTCGTCTATTGTGCGACGTTTATATATCGCAGGCCTTAAATACTTCCCGTGAGGTCAGTACTGCTGCCCCGTAAATACATGGACATGAGTGTCATTAGCCTCCTCCGCAGGCAACTGGTGTGTCTTCTTAGTTATGTGGGCAACTGATCTATCTTCTTAGTTTATTATAGGCACTTGCACTTTTTTCCAGTTAAAAAGAGCTTTCAAAGCTGTACGAGCAAAGTACGAGATGCATAGGCCGAGTACAAGACTAATAGATACTCTCTCCTCTGCAGAGGTTCGGGGATCGTCGGAGATGTATCGGAATCGCCAGCTATATGGCCAGCAGGCGATTCCGACATATCTCCGACGATCCCCGAAATCTCCGATCTCCAAAAGAACCTCTGCCGAGGAGATAGATAGATGGTACCTTATAATCAATATAGGCCGCGTGATATTTATATACAATATATCAACTAACTAAACAAAGCTAAAACCTAAAGTATTACTATATATAAAATGTAATCGAATTATCTACAAAACTATTACAAATTATTATTTATGTAATATATCAACAAATCGTTTATCAAATCGTGTTTCATCAGGGGAATCCAAACAATCCAAAACTATAAAACCACTTGGCCGATATGGCATCTCAATTGAGCGAACATTTCAATTGGAAAATGCAATTAAAATAAACCCTCATGAGATTTTATATTTATTCTTACACCAACTTGTTTATATTGCATAGATAATTGAGATCTTAAGAATTAGATGAACACTAGGTTTTATCTAATATCTTGAGTGGTATACGATTTTAGCGTGTTTTACTGAAGTATCTAACTTCAATCAGGTGATTGAATGAACTATTGTAATTAGCTGACTATCTCATGAATTATTAATGAGTTTGAGATATACAATGCAACCATGATAATAACAGGCAGGTTGAAATGACTGCTTTGTCCAGTATAGATCTATACAGAGATTGTCTTTGTTCCATAGAAAAAAATTATGAAAATGAATTGTGGAAAATGCCTTTTCATGCAACGCTTTACAAATTTGTACACATGCTTTCCACGTGTGCTTTCTAGGATATCATATCTTAAATATCCTAGTGCTTCATCACTACTTGATGACCTCATTATTATACGAGAGTGTAAAAAGTAGAGTGCTGTGTAGGCAGTGTTTTGGATAGAGTAAAGTGAAAAGGTGCTAAACTGGAGATTTTTTATCGTAAAATCTCTATTAACCCCCCCCCCCCCCCCCCTTCTCTGATGTCCTGAAATAAAATAAACCTGCGGGCTTAATAGTACTGTCAAATCCCACTTTTCCAGGAACATACAGTGCATTATACCATTCAAGAAGGATTACTGATGATGTCCTTAAAACTGAGCTTGATAAGAAAGTCCTAAAATTTTCACCCACGAACTTGGAAATAGGAGACGTTCAAATAAAGAAAAAATTACGCTACCATTGATCTAACGTGTCATGAACCATCGATGGTGTGTGTGCTTAAAACGGGTTGAGTAATTTGAAAATTGTAGCTCTAAAGCAGGGCTTATTAGAGAGGGGGCATAATAGAACTTTTATATGGTACTAACGAAATACTGACGTTTCGAGTGGAGTCCCTCATCAGAGTGAATGAATGGCTGATGATATGCACTCTACTCGAAACGTCAGTATTTCGGCAGTAAAAATGTCGGTAGTTTACCATCTTTTCACATTGCTGATTATTATACGGGCTGCCCATCTTTGTAATTTCTTAATGAGGTTATGCAATAACCAAGGTTAACAGCCAAGGAACGGCGCGTGGAGAATGGGGAGAATCAGCGTGAGAGTGTTTGATAACTAGAGGTGCATTGGCCAGCAAGGAGTCATTACGCCTTTAGTCGGCATACTGGCTATTTGAGGAAAACATAACAGCGAACATATTGCATGTGAATGGATGAAATACGTGAAATACGCGAGGAAGAACGAAGGCAAACTACAAGCGTCCCAAGTGAGGGACTTAATATCGATTGGTCGACAGCGTTTCGGTCTCCTGAGTTCCGAACGGGACTACAAAAAGCAGTAACACAAGCCATAGGTGCAGCGCAAGGTAAAGAACACTCGTCTGGTCAAGACCGTGCGCAACACCAACATCTGGCGTCCCAGGCTTCAACAATGGAGAGAATGGGCGATTTTACCCCTGGTCTTCGCGACAACGCGGCAACAGGTATGTTAAATGCTCCTTCATTTATCAGTATCGCAGAGTCGGGAGCGGAGCCTTGTAGTTATGGGGCTGCCTCGTCAAACAGGAACGACGCAAGTCTAGCACAGGGGAGAAATCAATCTAACGTGTTTTTAACTAATTCGTCGTGGCCTCAGGGTCAAGGCCAAGGAGGCTTATCTAAGGCGTTCATCCTTGGGCCAGGTCGCCCGCCAATCCCAGAAAAAATTGTCTCCCAGATTCTGGCGTTTAAATTTGTTGAAATGACGGAACTGTTGCCGGAGAACCTCGAAAGCCCAACCACCGAAACGCCCTCATTCACAATCGAAGGCGCAACGATCATAGCCACAAAAAGCGCGCGAAAAAAATATATTATTATCGCAGATATTCTCACGTGGGTCGAATGTTTCAACAGTTACGTTTCAGTGATTACTTATTCGTATCCTAACAGAGCTCGTGATTTGTTAGCCTACATGGCGTTAATTATTCGCTTAGCCAAACGGTTTCGCGGACGGTGCTGGTATGATTACGATCGCGCATTTCGCCTTGAGGCCGCAGCGTCTAGCTTGCAAGATTGGAGTACGATGAAAACAGATCTCTACAACTACCACACCTCGGTAGGTGTCAAGAATGCGCCACCGCTGAGCTCTAGTAATCGCGAACCTTGGGGGGATCAGCAGGCGAGTACTTCCTGTCGATCATGGAATCTCGGCGCGTGTTCTAGCCCTCGCACAACGTGTAAGTTTCGCCATCGCTGCAACCGAGACGGTTGCGACGGCCCTCACCGCCAGATCTTCTGCAAGCAACCAGCTCGCGGTCGAGACCGTTCTCCAGCGAAAGGACTCCGGTCTCGAAGAGCGCAAGCATACCAATAACTTTTCAATTATTAATCAAGCTGTGTCACTTGCACCAATTAATATTGTTGATTCCGATGTACAATTGGGTGTTGATCGGACTTTGCCTCAAGCAGGGTCGGTCTCTCCTATTAACATTGCCAATCTCACTGTTCAATTACGCGCACATCCAAATCGACAGATGGTCAATTATGTTTTAAATGGTTTTCGGTTTGGTTTTCGCCTTGGTTTTCATCCGAGGACGTCTATACTACGGTCGGCTACAGCAAATTGTCCTTCGGCTTATGAGCACCCATTGGTAATCGACGAGTATCTAAAAAAAAGAAGTCGATCTTGGGCGGGTTTTCGGACCAACAACTGCACCACCGGTTCCTGACTTACATATTAGTCGCTTCGGGGTAATTCCAAAGAAAGACAATAATTGGCGCCTCATTCTCGATTTGTCGTATCCTTCCGGGCATAGTGTAAATGACGGAATAAATAAAGAGGAATTTTCGATGACCTATAGCCGAGTCAACGATGCCATTGATCTTATAATAAAGACGGGCCGGGGGGCACTGATGGGCAAGGTGGATATTAAAAGTGCTTATAGGATAATCCCCAATACATCCGTTCGACCGATACCTGTTGGGTATGTTTTGGCGAGGGAAATATTTCATCGATTCGGCACTCCCATTTGGCTTACGATCTGCGCCTGGCATTTTTAACAGTGTAGCTGACCTGTTTCATTGGTTACTGGTTAATAATTGGGATGTGAAAGATTTATTACATTACCTCGACGACTATTTTACACTGGGTTCAGCGGGGTCAACCCTTTGTGCAGATCGTCTAACAGCAATTGATCAAGCGGCCAAGAACGTTGGCATTCCGTTGTCACCGGAAAAATGCGAGGGGCCGTCGACCTGTTTAGTTTTCCTGGGGATCGAAGTGGATTCTATTGCGATGACAGCGCGCTTACCTGAACAGAAACGCTTAGAAACGGTGGCGCTATTGCGTGAGTGGGGAGGAAAAAAGTGTTGTACTTTAAAGGAGCTTCAATCCTTAGTTGGCAAACTTAACCATGCGTGCGCAGTTGTACTGCAAGGGCGCACTTTTATGAGACGTTTGTTAGATTTATTGAAAGGCACAAACCGCCATCGTCACTTCATACGCCTAAATAAACAATGTCAGTTAGACATCTCCTGGTGGCTCGAGTTCTTGCCCACGTGGGATGGGGTGTACTTCTTTGACTTGCCAGATTGGGCCCCAATCCCAGACCTGTCACTATCAACCGACGCATCCGGCAGCAAGGGCTTCGGAGCTTTCTATAATGGAGAATGGTTTAATGGAGCATGGTCGTCGTCACAGCAATTTTTGAGCATTACCTACAAAGAACTTTACCCAATTGTAGTTGCGTGTCACGTGTGGGGAAACGGGTGGTCGTGCAAGCGTATTCAATTCAAATGTGACAACGAAGGGGTGGTAGCTGTCATCAAATCCGGCACATCAAAGGACCAGCATATCATGGACCTGTTGCGAAATCTGTTCTTGAGCGCAGCTCGATATAACTTTAAAGTATCAGCGAAGCATGTTCCGGGCAAAGCAAACGGCATTGCTGACGCTCTTTCTCGTTTTAACACGCAGGCTTTCTCCCGATTGGCCCCACATGCTCGGCAGGCGCCCATGGTCTTACCTCCAGAGTTGCTAACCAGGCTGACATCGAGGCTTTAAAGAATAAAACGAGGGAGTTGATGTGTCAAGGTATCGCACGTTCGACTCGCCAAACCTATTCGACGGCTCAACGAAGGTTTCTAGAGTTTTGTAATTGGAGCGGCTGCATTAACGAAAACGGTTCCCCACTGCCAGCAAGTGAATGGACCTTGATGTTGTTCACCACGCACCTATCGGCCACGCTAAAAGCGGAATCCATCAAAGTTTACCTCGCGGGAATAAGATCATTGCATGTAGAGAACGGGTTACCTAACCCGCTACACAATTGTTTAAGATTAGAGCGAGTCTTGCGGGGTATAAAACGCACACAGCGAGCAGGAAAACGCCCGAGGCTACCGGTAACCTTTACGGTTTTGGAACGCATTTATAGGACTTTAAACTTAAATGTTTACGACGACGCATTGTTTTGGGCAGCGTGCTGCATTGGGTTTTACGGTTTTCTCCGGTCGGGTGAGTTCACCACAAAAGGCAAGAACTTTGACCCGGAAGTCGACCTAGCACTACGGGATGTCCAAGTCGACAGACGTTCGGACCCCAGGGTATTACTGATAACACTTAAATGCTCGAAGACCGATCCATTTCACAAGGGACATACGCTTCGCTTGGGTGTTTCAAGATCCGAAGTGTGTGCAGTTAAAGCGATGATGCATTACCTTTATATGCGCGGAGATAGAGAGGGACCTTTATTTTGTTTTCGCAATGGTTTACCGCTGTCGAGAGTAACTTTAACTACGTGGTTAAAAGCTGCGACTGCACGGGCTGGTCTACAAGGGATTTATTCGGGACACAGCTTTCGCATTGGTGCTGCTTCAACTGCTGCAGCTGTGGGGATACCAGATCATTTAATTAAAACGCTGGGTCGATGGATGAGTAATGCATATCAACTGTATATACAAACCCCACCAAGTGTATTGGAGTCGGTTGCACCTCGGTTGGCACGTAGAACAAGCACAAACTGCACATGAGTGGCACAGCGAACAAACGATTAAATAAATAAATAAATTTAAAAAAAAAAAAAAAATAAAAAGAAAAAAAAAATGGGTTGTTGTTTCACAGTCACTGCGTAAGCTGGTACATTTGTGCGGGGTTAATGCGTCGAGCTTCCTTAGCAACGGGGTGCTGTCCTAGTAGGTACGTTTGCTACAGCCTGGGTGGGGTGTAGTCCCAGCGATTGACATTGGCTAGCCTGGGTTTGGTCCCAGTGATTGACATTTGCTACAGCCTGGGTGCAGTCCCAGTGGGCTACACTAGCTCCAGCCTGGGTTTGGTCCCAGCAATTTGACATTTGCTACAGCCTGGGTGCAGTCCCAGTGAGCTACACTAGCTCCAGCCTGGGTGCAGTCCCAGTGATTGACATTTGCTACAGCCTGGGTGCAGTCCCAGTGAGCTACACTAGCTCCAGCCTGGGTGCAGTCCCAGTGATTGACATTTGCTACAGCCTGGGTGCAGTCCCAGTGAGCTACACTAGCTCCAGCCTGGGTGCAGTCCCAGTGATTGACATTTGCTACAGCCTGGGTGCAGTCCCAGTGAGCTACACTAGCTCCAGCCTGGGTGCAGTCCCAGTGATTGACATTTGCTACAGCCTGGGTGCCGTCCCAGTGAGCTACACTAGCTCCAGCCTGGGTGCAGTCCCAGTAATTTGACATTTGCTACAGCCTGGGTGCAGTCCCAGTGAGCTACACTAGCTCCAGCCTGGGTGCAGTCCCAGGGATTGACGTTTGCTACAGCCTGGGTGCAGTCCCAGTGAGCTACACTAGCTCCAGCCTGGGTGCAGTCCCAGTGATTGACGTTTGCTACAGCCTGAGTGCAGTCCCAGTGAGTTACACTAACTACAGCCTGGGTGCAGTCCCAGTGAGTTACACTAACTACAGCCTGGGTGCAGTCCCAGTGATTGACATTTGCTACAGCCTGGGTGCAGTCCCAGTGAGTTACACTTGCTACAGCCTGGGTGCAGTCCCAGTGAGTTACACTTGCTACAGCCTGGGTGCACTCCCAGTGAGTTACACTTGCTACAGCCTGGGTGCAGTCCCAGTGAGTTACACTAACTACAGCCTGGGTGCAGTCCCAGTGAGTTACACTTGCTACAGCCTGGGTGCACTCCCAGTGAGTTACACTTGCGACAGCCTGGGTGCAGTCCCAGTGAGTTACACTTGCTACAGCCTGGGTGCACTCCCAGTGAGTTACACTAGCTACAGCCTGGGTGCAGTCCCAGTGAGTTACACTTGCTACAGCCTGGGTGCAGTCCCAGTGAGTTACACTTGCTACAGCCTGGGGGGCAGTCCCAGTGAGTTATACTAGCTACAGCCTGGGTGCAGTCCCAGTGAGTTACACTTGCTACAGCCTGGGTGCAGTCCCAGTGATTGACATTTGCTACAGCTTGAGTGCAGTCCCAGTGATTGACATTTGCTACAGCCTGGGTGCAGTCCCAGTGATTGACATTTGCTACAGCCTGGGTGCAGTCCCAGTGAGTTACACTAGCTACAGCTTGGGTGCAGCCCCAGTGTTCGATATTTGCTACAGCGCACTAGCCTGGGTGCAGTCCCAGTGAGTTACACTAGCTACAGCTTGGGTGCAGTCCCAGTGATCGACATGTGCTACAGCGCACTAGCCTGGGTGCAATCCCAGTGATCGACATTTGCTACAGCGCACTAGCCTGGGGGCAGTCCCAGTGATCGACATTTGCTAGAGCGCACTAGCCTGGGTGCAGTCCCAGTGATCGACATTTGCTACAGCACACTAGCCTGGGTGCAATCCCAGTGAGTTACACTAGCTACAGCTTGGGTGCAGTCCAAGTGATCGACATTTGCTTCAGCGCACTAGCCTGGGTGCAGTCCCAGTGATCGACATTTGCCACAGCACACTAGCCTGGGTGCAGTCCCAGTGAGTTACACTAGCTACAGCTTGGGTGCAGTCCAAGTGATCGACATTTGCTTCAGCGCACTAGCCTGGGTGCAGTCCCAGTGAGTTACACTAGCTACAGCTTGAGTGCAGTCCCAGTTGGAATGACATTTGCTATAGCCTGGGTACAGTCCAAAGCTGTCTCTTTTAGTGGAGGTTAGGTGGGAATATCTAGGAGTTACTTGGATGGTGACATTTCTGCGAAATCTCACTTTGGTGGTCAGGTCAAGGATGGAATTCGACACGTAGTGTGGGGACCTGAATCCAAGTAACAACAAATCGCAGCATATCCTGTAGTCATGTCTGCACCTAACCATCCAAAAGGGTAAGTATAGTGACTGCAGATGTTAAATGAGGTTATGCAATAACCAAGGTTAACAGCCAAGGAACGGCGCGTGGAGAATGGGGAGAATCAGCGTGAGAGTGTTTGATAACTAGAGGTGCATTGGCCAGCAAGGAGTCATTACGCCTTTAGTCGGCATACTGGCTATTTGAGGAAAACATAACAGCGAACATATTGCATCCCACCATCCCACCCCTAATCAAAGCAAATTGCAATTTTCCACCAAAAGTATTTTCGGTGTGATAGGTGCAGACATGCAATGGTGGTCAGGTCAAGGATGGAATTCGACACGTAGTGTGGGGACCTGAATCCAAGTAACAACAAATCGCAGCATATCCTGTAGTCATGTCTGCACCTAACCATCCAAAAGGGTAAGTATAGTGACTGCAGATGTTAATTGTAATTAATTGACTTTCTCACAACAGTTCCATATACAGTGTCGCAATAATCTAATGTACGCTCAAGCCTGTCTATTTTAATATTGCGACGCCGCCTTGATTATTCAAAATACGTTGAAACAAAATAAACACATCCCTCTTTTCTCAGGAAAATCCATAAATTTATGAACTTCAAGAAAATCAAATAATTTATGACCTGCAAGAAAATCCATAACAGCGTCACATCCAATCACGTCCAGTAAGAACTCGAGGTCACGACCTTTTTAAAATCACAAGACTCTAATTTATTCAGTTTCGATCAAAATAATCTTGTCTTACTGACGTGGCAAAGTGAAAGTAAAACACTATTAGAGCGTTTCGGGGTTCTTTGTCTGTTGCTCTACACAAGTACAGTCTCTTATTCAACCAATATTCTACTACTATGTAACAGTGACTTCCAACGATAAAAACGGAACCTAGCTTTGTCTTTAAGCTGAGGAAAAAGCGCCAAGAGATGGAATCCTACGAGCAAGGTTACGATGTAGATCGGTTTGACAATGACGTTAACCAAAACTACCATTGTCCAATTTGTCTAAACGTCTTCAAACAACCAGTAATGTGCCAGAGAAACCAACATCTTTTCTGCCTGCCCTGCATCACTCGATATCTGGGGAATTCGCAGACATGTCCTTCGTGTATGGAGGAACTCACATTGGAAACCTTAACGCCAGCACCAAGATTCGTGACGGGGTGTATGTCTGAGCTGAATATTCGTTGTGATTATTTCAACAGAGGCTGTCGTGAGCTTGTGCAGCTGGGAAATCTTGAAAGTCACGTCAAGAATTGTGGGTTCACTGCAGTGGTGTGTTCCAACGAAGGATGTCTTGTGGAGATCAACAAACGAGATCGAACGCATCACGAGACAGAAGTTTGTGAATTCAGAAAAGTGAAATGTCATAATTGCGCCGAGATAAACAAGGAAATGGATGAAGTAAAGATGAACTTGAAGGCAATGAATGACAAACTTATTAAGCTTGACGAAATGGAGGACATTAAGAAGAATTTGACGGAAATCAATGAGCAGCTGGCAACACTACCAGATCAAATACGTGGTATTCAAATCGTGCAGGAGAAAATGATGAAAGAAATTGAAGAAGTCAAGAATGAAGCAACGATTGTGATACATAGTGTAGTTGTTGCAGGCGGTTGTGGTCAAGGCGGAAACTTAAATTCTGTAGAAATGTTCGACTGGTCCAAGAGGTCGTGGGTGCCACTGCAGCCAATGAAAAAATGTCGTGATGGAGCGTCCTCGTTTGTTTATAAGAATCGCTTTACTGTCGCTGGAGGATGGACAGATCATGGTTATACTGATAGCATGGAAAGTGTGGCTATTAACCCAGCCTTGGATTCTGCAAAATGGTTTGGTTTTCCCGCCAAACTTCCTAGCAAGTTGACTCGACACAGCAGTGTAGTTTATAATGGACGGTTGCTAGTAATGGGAGGGTATGATGGCAAATTTTCTGACAGTATTCATGAAGTTCCACTTGACCCTCCTTATACTCCAAAGCTCTTAACTAGAATGCCGGAACAGAAAGTGTATGCTGGCGTAGAGTTATTTAATGATAAAGTGTTTGTTGTTGGGGGAAGTACAACCTTCGACTCTGAGGATAATGTTGATAGCGTCCTAATGTACGATATTAACAAGAACGAATGTAAACAAAAGGCGCGACTTCCTTTTGCTGTTTCTAAAATGGCAACAGTAAGTTGGGGTGATAATGTAATTGTAATAGGTGGTGTTGACAACGATGGTAAAGTGTTAAATACTGTTGTTATTTATAATGTTCAGTCAGAAAAGAGTCATATGTTACCTGCAATTAAATATAAGAGGGGAGGATGTGCGGCGGTTGTTACTGGGAATGCCATTGTTGTAATGGGTGGGCGAGATGAGCGAGGAAACTGTCTTAAGTCTGTTGAATCATTCAGTTTTGATCGCTATTCGTGGGAAGAATTTCCCTCAATGAATGACGCCCGAGTGTGCGCTACTGCTGTAGCTTGGTAACTGTTTTTGTATATATAGTAACAATTATAGAAACTAGAGTTAGACGTCAATTTGTGAGATAATTTTTATATTTTTTTGAAACTTTGCAATAAAGCTTAATTCTACATGTTTACAGTCTTGTCTTCTTTACAAGTTTGCTTCTTTTTGTTTGGGAGGGATTGATGAGCAAAGAAACTACCTTCAGGTGGCTCTCTACAGTTTTTTTCTTATTGTGATTGTTGTTGAAACGAGTTCTTGTTCAAAGTGTTCACTCACAACAAACTATTAAAGATTTTTCTATGACCATCAAACATTGAATGCTATTTTTAACACACATTTATTCAGTTATAGCGCTGTTGCGCGCCGTGGCGATGTGTTGTTCACATTATTGTCTTGCTTTTTGAGTCAGTATACTTTTTAAAAGTATTTAATGGTTAACAAACATACTTCTAATAAAGAACTGCATGTGGAAGTCGTATTACATGAAGTAGTCAGTGCAACATGGCTCAACTTCAAGCATTCTTTTTTTGGCGTAAGAAAGGTCTAAACCTCTTCATTTCTGATTACTATTTAATGAATGTTGAATGTTGGTATGATCAGTAGGCATCGATTTATTTTTCACAACAAAAGAACAATTCATTTCTTAAACACTTTCCATGAGGTGAGTATACAACTACACCGTAGATGGTATACATACAATATATCAACTAACTATACAAAGCTAAAACCTAAACTATTACTAGATATAGAATATGCTAAAAATTGTCTAGAAAACTATTACAAATGATTATTTCAGGGAAATCCAAACACCCGAAAACTATAAAACCACTTTGCCGACATGGCATCTCAATTGAGCGATTTCAATTGGAAAATGCAATTAAAATAAACCCGCACGAGATATTATTCACGAGGGTGTGTTTAATTTATTCATACACTAACTTGTTATCTTGCATATATAGATGATTAAGAATTAGATGAACACCGATTATCATCTAATATCTGGAGTTTTTTACTGGATTAATTTACTGTGATTATTTTTTTTACTTAATTTAGTGGAGTATCCAACTTCAATCAGGTGATTGAATGAACTCAATGAAGTATTGTGATTGGCTGATTATCTCATAAATTATTAATGAGTTTGAGATATACAATGCAACCGTACCATGATAATAACACGATCTCTTGGTACATTCAAGTCTAGCACTAGGGCAGGTGGAGATGACTGCTCTGTGCAGTAGATCTACCGAGATTGTCTTTGTTCAATATAAAATAATTATGAAAAGAATTGTCGAGAGCGTCCATTCATGCAACGCTTTACAAATTTCTACACATGCTTTCCACGTGTTGCTTTCTAGGATATCATATCTTAAATATATCCTAGTGCTTCATCACTACTTGATGACCTCATTATTATACGAGAGTGTAAAAAGTAGAGTGCTGTGTAGGCAGTGTTTTAGTTAGAGCAAAGTGAAAAGGTGGTGAACTGTCGAGATTTTCTACCGTAAAAGCTCTATTAAGCCTCCCTTCTCTGGTGTCCTGAAATTAAATAAGCCTCCTGCGGGCTTAATAGTACTGTCAAATCCTACTTTTCCAGTAACATACAGTGTATTATACCATTCAAGAAGGATTACTGATGATATCCTTAAAACTGAGCTTGATAAGAAAGTCTTAAAATTGTCACACATGAAGTTGAAATTGGAGACGTTCAAATGAAGAATAAATTACGCTACCATTGATCTAACGCGTCATGGACCATCTTGGTTTGTTGGGTTTTTTCTGGAGGGGCGGGGGAAGGGGTGTCGATGGGGGGTGGGTGTGTGGGCTTAAAACAGGGGGTGAGTAATTTGAAAATTGGAGCTCTAAAGCAGGGCTTATCAGAGAGGGGGCATAATAGAACTTTTATATGGTACTAACGAAATACTAAAGTTTCGAGTGGAGTCCCTCATCAGAGTGAATGAATGGCTGATGATATGCACTCTACTCGAAACGTCAATATTTCGGCAGTAAAAATGTCGGTAGTTTATCACCTTTTCACATTGCTGATTATTATACGGACTGCCCATCTTTGTAATTTCTTATTGTAATTAATTGACTTTCTCACAACAGTTCCATATACAGTGTCGCAATAATCTAATGTACGCTCAAGCCTGTCTATTTTAATATTGCTACGTCGCCTTGAGTATTCAAAATACGTTGAAACAAAATAAACACATTCCTCTTTTCTCGGCATCACATCCAATCACGTCCAGTAAGAACTCGAGGTCACGACCTTTTTAAAATCACAAGACTCTAACTTATTCAGTTTTGATCAAAATAATCTTGTGTTCCTGACGTGGCAAAGTGAAAGTAAAACACTGAGAGCGTTTCGGCGTTCTTTGTCTGTTGCTCAATTCAAGTACAGTAATTTATTCAAGCGATATTCTACTACTATGTAACAATGACTTCCAACGATAAAAACGGAACCTAGCTTTGTCTTTAAGTTGAGGAAAAAGCGCCAAGAGATGGAATCCTACGAGCAAGGTTACGATGTAGATCGGTTTGACAATGACGTTAACCAAAACTACCATTGTCCAATTTGTCTCAACGTCTTCAAACAACCAGTAATGTGCCAGAGAAACCAACATCTTTTCTGCCTGCCCTGCATCACTCGACATCTGGGGAATTCGCAGACATGTCCTTCGTGTATGGAGGAACTCACATTAGAAACCTTAACTCCAGCACCAAGATTCGTGACGGGGTGTATGTCTGAGTTGAATATTCGTTGTGATTATTTCAACAGAGGCTGTCGTGATCGTGTGCAGCTGGGAAATCTTGAGAATCACGTCAAAGATTGTGGGTTCACTCCAGTGGTGTGTTCCAACGAAGGATGTCTTGTGGAGATCAACCAACGAGATCGAACGCATCACGAGACAGAAATTTGTGAATTCAGAAAGGTGAAATGTCATAATTGCGCCGAGATAAGCAAGGAAATGGATGAAGTAAAGATGAACTTGAAGACAATAAATGACAAACTTGACGAAATGGAGGACATTAAGAAGAATTTGAAGTCAGTAGATGACAAACTTATAAAGCTTGACGAAATGGAGGACATTAATAATAAGAATTTCAAGGAAATCAAGGAACAGCTTCGTGGTATTCAAACTGTGCAGGAGAAAATGATGAAAGAAAGTGAAGAAATCAGAAATGAAGCAACAAATGTGAAACATGGCGTAGTTGTTGCAGGCGGTTGGAGGCCATGCGAAAGGTTAAATTCTGTGGAAATGTTTGACTGGTCCAGGAGGTCGTGGGCGCCACTGCAGCCAATGAAAGAATGTCGTCAACTAGCATCTTCATTTGTTTATAAAAGCCGCTTTACTGTCACGGGGGGATTCACAAATAATGGCTTGACTGATAGCATGGAAAGTATGGCCATTATCTCAGCCTTGGATTCCACACAATGGTGTGATTTTCCCGCGAAACTTCCTGGCAACTTGGCTCGACACAGCAATGTAGTTTATAATGGACGGTTGATAGTGATAGGAGGGTATGATGGCAAATTTTCTGACAGTATTCGTGAAGTTTCACTTGATCCTCCTCATACTCCGAAGTCCTTAACTAGAATGCCAGAACCGAAAGCGTATACTGGCGTAGAATTATTCAATGATAAAGCTTTGATTGTTGGAGGAGGGAAATCTAGCAGCTCTAAAGATAGTGTTGATAGCGTCATGATGTACGATATTAACAAGAACCAATGTAAAGAAATGGCGCCACTTCCTTTTGCTGTGTCTAAAATGGCAACAGTAAGTTGGGGTGACAATGTAATTGTAATAGGCGGTACTGACAAAGATGATAAAGCGTTAAATACTGTTGTTATTTATAATGTTCAGTCAGAAAAGAGTCACATGTTACCTGCAATGAAATATAAAAGGAAAGGATGTACGGCGGTTGTTACTGGGAATGCCATTGTTGTAATGGGTGGGGTAGGAGAGCAAGAAAACTGCCTTAAGTCAGTCGAATCATTCAATTTTGATCGCTATTCATGGGAAGAACTTCCCCCAATGACTGTAGCCCGAGCGTGTTTTACTGCTGTAGCTTGGTAACTGTTTGTATATAAAGTCATGATTTTGAAAACTAGAGTTTGATGTCAATTTGTCAAAAGATAAATTTTATATTCTTTTAAAACTTTACAATAAAGCTTATTTCTACATGTTTACAGTCTTGTCTTGTTTGCAACGTTTACAACTGTTCTTTGGGAGGGATTGACGAGCAAGGAAACTGCCTTAAGGTGACTCCTACAGCTTGTAAGGGTCAAAAAGATAAAAGATAAAAAAACATCATAATTATGATGTATGCTACAGAAATATTAAATCCCCAATATTTTCAGTAACGAAGGCAAGATTTATACTTGTATTCAAACAACATTTTCATTTTGGTGTACCACTCAAAATCTCTCTCTTTATTTTAGCATTATTGTATAACTCGTACAGTCAATAAACTGTGTTTAAAGTGTTCATGAACCGAAAATTAAATCTGTCTTGTTTGAAAGAACACTTAAAATGACAGAGTAAAATCTTTTGCAGTTTTCGTTTTCTTGCTTCGTTGTTGAAATATTTCAACAACAATTTTTAATCAGAGCAAAATAATATTATATAGTACAATTCACATTACCCACAAATAGCAATTTGCTGGTCAAGGCGGGCAGAAAGTTAAAACACAATGATATTGATGAAGGCATAAGATCATATGTTTGAAAGCGCGAAGTCAAAAGTCTAGATTAGAATTGTACTGAAGGACTAGTTAATAATTATAGAAATTGCGGACACTTTCATTTCAGAATTGTTTGATATACTTTAATCATTTTGACGTTGCATGCGCATAATGACTTATCAGAGAGTAATATGAAGGAGTTTTATTATTGGCTATACAGGTACGCGAGTTGCACGATCATGCACTCGCATAATTTTGACGGGCTATAGTGCTATACTGACCTATGGCTCGTTTTTCCTATAAACATCTATAATAACTCGCTGGTGGAGGTATGCAGTCTCTGAGGGTCCTCTAATAAGTAATAGATAAAGCATTCACAGCGATCTGTAACTGATTTACAAGGCGAGCTGCAAGCGAGTCGTAGTAAGTCATATACAGATCGGCTGCGAATGCTTTATCGTGCTTATCAAATGGACGCATCTAAATAGCCATGTTTTCAAACTATTTTTCAAGTTGGAGTGATTTTAGCTAAGTAAATTGAGGAAACAGTTTATGTAAATCAGGACGAATCTGTATGCGATTTACAGATATTGGTTAAATATTCATATTTTTTTTAATTTTCTTCATGAATTTTTAATGAATTTGATGATGAATATTAAAATGTTGTGCTCTGATATAGATTGTGCTATCTCCTTTCACAGATTTGCAACATATTGCTGAAGTCATTATTCACGTGACAAAAAATGTCTTCATCCAAGAGAATTCTGTTAAAGATGCATTTATTCAGCATATTCAGACGAAGAAAAAACAGGTATGTTAGTGGCTGTACAGAAAGAGTAAATACACCATCTGGGATAGGAGTGGCGCCTACCCCTGGTTGGTTGGTTGGTGGGTCGGTCGGTCGGTCGGTCGGTCGGTCGGTCGGTCGGTCGGTCGGTCGGTCGGTTGGTTGGTTGGTTGGTTGGTTGGTGGGTTAGTGGTTCGTTCGTTCGTTCGTTCGTTCGTTCGTTCGTTCGTTCGGTCGGTCGGTCGGTCGGTCGGTCGGTCGGTCGGTCGGTCGGTCGGTCGGTCGGTCGGTCGGTCGGTCGGTCGGTCGGTCGGTCGGTCGGTCGGTCGGTCGGTCGGTCGGTCGGTCGGTCGGTCGGTCGGTCGGTCGGTCGGTCGGTCGGTCGGTCGGTCGGTCGGTCGGTCGGTCGGTCGGTCGGTCGGTCGGTCGGTCGGTCGGTCGGTCGGTCGGTTGGTTGGTTGGTTAATTGATTGAATGGTTGAGTTTAATGGTTGCTTGGTTGAGTTTAATGGTTGCTTGGTTGAGTTTAATGGTTGCTTGGTTGAGTTTAATGGTTGCTTGGTTGAGTTTAATGGTTGCTTGGTTGAGTTTAATGGTTGCTTGGTTGAGTTTAATGGTTGCTTGGTTGAGTTTAATGGTTGCTTGGTTGAGTTTAATGGTTGCTTGGTTGGTTTATTAGTTTGTTAGTTGATTGTTTGGGTAAAAATTTGGTTGATATATAGAACTTGATATTATAGTACTATCTAATTACTGTTTGTGTTTGTGTTTGTGTTTGTGTTTGTGTTTGTGTTTGTGTTTGTGTTTGTGTTTGTGTTTGTGTTTGTGTTTGTGTTTGTGTTTGTGTTTGTGTTTGTGTTTGTGTTTGTGTTTGTGTTTGTGTTTGTGTTTGTGTTTGTGTTTGTGTTTGTGTTTGTGTTTGTGTTTGTGTTTGTGTTTGTGTTTGTGTTTGTGTTTGTGTTTGTGTTTGTGTTTGTGTTTGTGTTTGTGTTTGTGTTTGTGTTTGTGTTTGTGTTTGCGTTTGCGTTTGCGTTTGCGTTTGCGTTTGCGTTTGCGTTTGCGTTTGCGTTTGCGTTTGCGTTTGCGTTTGCGTTTGCGTTTGCGTTTGCGTTTGCGTTTGCGTTTGCGTTTGCGTTTGCGTTTGCGTTTGCGTTTGCGTTTGCGTTTGCGTTTGCGTTTGCGTTTGCGTTTGCGTTTGCGTTTGCGTTTGCGTTTGCGTTTGCGTTTGCGTTTGCGTTTGCGTTTGCGTTTGCGTTTGCGTTTGCGTTTGCGTTTGCGTTTGCGTTTGCGTTTGCGTTTGCGTTTGCGTTTGCGTTTGCGTTTGCGTTTGCGTTTGCGTTTGCGTTTGCGTTTGCGTTTGCGTTTGCGTTTGCGTTTGCGTTTGCGTTTGCGTTTGCGTTTGCGTTTGCGTTTGCGTTTGCGTTTGCGTTTGCGTTTGCGTTTGCGTTTGCGTTTGCGTTTGCGTTTGCGTTTGCGTTTGCGTTTGCGTTTGCGTTTGCGTTTGCGTTTGCGTTTGCGTTTGCGTTTGCGTTTGCGTTTGCGTTTGCGTTTGCGTTTGCGTTTGCGTTTGCGTTTGCGTTTGCGTTTGCGTTTGCGTTTGCGTTTGCGTTTGCGTTTGCGTTTGCGTTTGCGTTTGCGTTTGCGTTTGCGTTTGCGTTTGCGTTTGCGTTTGCGTTTGCGTTTGCGTTTGCGTTTGCGTTTGCGTTTGCGTTTGCGTTTGCGTTTGCGTTTGCGTTTGCGTTTGCGTTTGCGTTTGCGTTTGCGTTTGCGTTTGCGTTTGCGTTTGTGTTATAGTTTATTTTTTATTAAGACATTAACTAACAAAATAACAATTCTTTATTTAGGACAGCATGGAACAGATGAGAGATCTAAAATCAACAGCAGGTACGTCAAGTCATTGAACTACCTGACTTGTTAAAATCGCCAATATACTCTATAAAATTCAGATCATTTACGTTTTTAAACTGAAACAATTTCATATATGTTGCTAGGATTTCATCTCTCCTTCAGCTTGATCAACGATGAACCAGAAACAGGAATACTTAGTTGGAATATCAAAAAAGCTATAACAGGTAAAGATCACAGTGAAAATTGTATAAGCGAGAGTCCATACCAGAATACTGCTATTTGAATTGAAGTTAAGAAGCCATCCAAGTACTAACCCCGTCCAATTGGGCTTAACTACAGCGGTGAGAGGCAGCGCCCTAACAGCACACGCCACCCGTGCCTCCCTGTGGAGCAGTGGAGCATGGTATAGGAGCATTCACTGAAAATTTCAAGAGAATCTGGTGTATAGTTCTCGAGCTATGAACTATCAAATTTTGCCATGGCTAGTTCGTTTTGGGAGAAAATTTTGGCTTTCACTAACAATGCCTTACGACGTACGTAAATAGAGAACTATGCATAAGAACAATAGATTTCAACACAATAATCCATTTGCGTACGTCATAAAGCATTTTTACCTTGGGACCAAATTTCTCCAAAAACGAATTATCCATGGTAAATTTTGAGAGTTATTGCGCGAAGACTATACATCAGATTCTCTTGAAATTTTCATTGAGTGCTCCTACAATGCTCCTCTGTTCTTTAAAACAGCAGAAATGCCAACGAAATTTTCGCTTCATAGACACTTTAAAAACCAGGCCTTGTTTCAGACCAAAAACGTGATTTATATACCCTGTTGCAGACTAATGTATAATCTTTATTTCTATATACCTTTCATTTGTATTTTAATATACATGAGAAAACTTTTCCCTCAATTTTGATTGGCTGAGACCGTGCAGTTTTAAGGATGTACAGTGCAGAACAAAGGCAAATACAGTGCAGAAAAGAGAGAGAACGCACATTTTGAGCCAATAAAAAACAATGAAAACTGGAGAGAACCAATCACGTTCTAGAGCGAATTTTGACGGATGGTGTTTTCTAACCTCGTACCCAGGCTTTTTCCAAATAAACATTGCGATGGCGGTCAAGATTCGGAGTAGTGAAAGACAATTCGTTCAAAATTTGAAGCTAATTATTCTTTTGTCAAGTGAAGTGCCTGCAAGAAGACTAGAAGATTGAGATTCTTATTGCTTTGAGTAAACTTTTTCAAGTAGTAGTGATAGAAGCGATACGTTTTTAAACAACCAAATATATTTATAACATAGCTTTGATATAGCAACGTTTTTGATTGGCTGTCGTGCGTGCTCCATAACTCGATGGAGCACGGGGGAAAAAGCGCGGGGAAAAAATTCAAAACAAAACTGAGTTTTAAATTGACTTTTTATGGCCTTTTATATTATCAAAATACCAAGTCATTTAATTTTATTGAGTAATAAAGAACAACGACCCAGAAGACATGAACTTGGTCTGGGTAACCGAGTTTAAACTGTCCGTTTGGTTGGATTTTAGTGAACAAAAAAGACTTGGCTACGAAAGTAGAAAAACACAACAACCAAAACGATTCGCCGGCTTGTGAAAGGATTTAATGCTATGTTATAAAAGAAATGGCTCATGGTTTAGTGTGCTCCATCGAGTTATGGATGCACTTGGGAAATTTGGAGAGCACTCAATTTCGTTCTCTCCCAATTTCCCGCGTGCATTCCATAACTCGATGGAGCACGCTAAACCATGAACCATTTCTTAAACGTGGAGTGGACGAGGCGAAAGGGAACTGTATTGTTGATGGTCTTCAGGAACGAAGCTAAGCATAGCAACTGGTCATGTTTTTCAAATTTAAAATTATGCGAGCAAACCATTGCCCAAGTTCCCGGGAGCTCTCCCCTTGACGAGTAAAATCGTCTGGCACCGCGTTAACTGCGGCCAGTAAAAGGTTAATTTCTATGCTAGCAATACATCCATTTCTACTAACTTTTCCTGTTTGTTTTGGCTCCAAAAGGAACTGTTTTAAGCTACACATTAACCAATTTCGTAATGACCTACGATATTCAGAAATCAAGAAATATTCAGTGATGCAACAAGTTATACGATATAAAAATGCACGGAACTTAAAAGATTTAGTTGTCAAGTTACTGGTCATGCTAAGCATGACCAAAAATTTCTTCAAACGTTTCGGTTTGAATTTATTTTGCTTGGTGTCTGAATATTTTAGATTAATTTAAATTTCAATAGCTTGGCCTGTTGTTGGCCTTAGCTTCGCCGTTGGTTTTTGAAAAACCCAGTCGTGCATATATTTTTTTAAGAATTGCACTCAAAAGCATGCTATTACCTATACACATAGTGTGAATAAAATTGGATATGGCAGCCGGTAATGAAGCATGCCATTTTTAGGCTAATGTTTAATCTTTATAGTGTTAATAATATTTCATTTGATTATTTCTTTGACTTTGTGGCAAATTATTAACCAGTCTTTTCTTGTTTTTCCTACTTGCAGAGACCTTACAGCCGTTATTAACTAAAATATCCCATTTTGATATTTCTGTGGATTCGCAGGTACTTCAACTCATTTACAATATATACATATGGGCTAGGGAGGGGGGGGGGGGGGGGGCACAAAAATGCACAATTTAAGACTACTTAAGAAATGGTTTGGTTTGCTCCATCGAGAAATGGAAGACGCACTACACCCAAAACTTTGTTGTATTAATTGAATCTAATATGTTGTTATAAACAAAAATGGACGGTCATGATTACCATATTACGCGCAGATCGTAAGCATTATGAACTGCTTAAAGCTGCTTAATATCTCACATGCGGTGATTTTATATATCCGTATACTCTTTGGGTTCTCCTGATTGCAACTTTTTTGGTTTCATCTTAATGGACTTTATCCTTGTCAAAATTGCTAACTACTAACCGGAAGTGACGTCACTAGG
>CAXIUP010000019.1:0-62500 GCA_964035015.1 Corallium rubrum
AGAGAAACAAACCAGTATAACATCAAAGAAAATTCATTGGCAAAGTTCATCTGTAGGCATGTATTGACACATCGAAAGAGCATACAAAGTTAATATTAATAAAAAAGAAACAACGAGATGAACCAAATAACAAATTTTCATTCAAAATAGATAATAGTGGCCAAGAAAAGACACAATTATGCCACGTCCTAGCGTCCAAAGACAACTGTAGACAAGAATATTATTTATATTGAATGATTTTCTTTTTCAAGACTCAGCTAAACTGGTAAATATGAATCTCCTACCGTTAAACTTTCTTCTGCTTTTGTCACCACAAACACTGCCAATTCAGGCCACGTTTACACTAAAAAATCGTCTGTTTACACTATTTACTATTATGACGCTAAATTTACCATAGCGTAGTGATTTGCAGCCGGAGTGCTAATTTCTTGGTTCGTAAGATAAGTGATAAACAATGAAATTCCCGGATTTTTTCGACATGAATTCAGAAATATATAAGCAAACATTAATAACAGCAATCGTCAAACGATAATAAAGATTTTAAAACTCTTTGATTGTTGCTCGACGTATGTATTAACCCTTTATAGTCCATTGGCCGCCTTTAGTATTTCGGCGTGGTTATAGTTCCGAGTGGTTATAGTTCCGACACCGGATCTTTAGGTGCTTGTCCAATCTTTTCAACAACCAGCACAAGGCCCGACATTATTTAGTCTTTTGAGTTTTGAGCAAAAGTTAGAAAGAAAACTTAACTGGCGTGGAAAATGTATTCATACTGATGTTTCTCGTCTGAAAGATGCATTGTCGTTGACATTCTCAGTCTCTCAAATGATTAAAGTTGTCTCAGTCTCTCAAATGATTAAAGTTTAAAAGAAAGTTTCGATATTTGAGTCGACAGAACCTAGTCTGATTCAAAGCAGAAAAAGAAATCTACAGATTTCGGCCGTAAGTTTGTCAGTTCGGTAACTGCATTAAGCTTCCCGTTTCTATATTTCTATAATCGCTGCAGCACTGTGTCAGCCTTCCCTTAACCACGGCGTTAGTAAGTAAGATCGTCTGGTGTTAGCCAGAGTAAAATGTCAATTGGAGACCTCCTGGGCTATAAAGGGTTAAGAAACTATCTCGATTAACCCTTTATAGTCCATTGGCCGCCTTTAGTATTTTACTCTGGCTAACGCCAGACGATTTTACTTGTCAATTGGAGACCTCCTGGGCTATAAAGGGTTAAAGACTCCAACAAAAATGATAAAAACTGTAACTTACCTCGTTCGCTCTCCTCGTCAGTCGTAACTCGTATCTGCGAACTCCAAACAAGGATTGAATTCAGAAAACAAGATAAATATTAACATTCCTTCTTTTTTTCCAACTACTACTCGACTCGACTAAGAAACACAGAGTGGCGTCCATAAGACCATATGGACCTTTCCCGTTTAGGAAAAACCCGCAATGCATTGTGGTAGTTGGGTATCACTTCACGCGAGGCGAGCACTTTTACAGTACTTGGGAGAATAATTGATTGGTTTTAACCGCTTTCAGCTTTCGAGAGTAAACTTTACTTATTGCAGCATAACTAGGGGGGTATTTACTACATTCTGTGGAAACGGTAATGAAGTTACTACAGTCGTTGTCGAGAAAGTCAATTCAGAGCGATCGACTGACCGAACACGCTTCGAACAAAAACACTTATGAAGAAAGGTCTGTGCGAGCGTTTGCAGGTGAGTAAGCTTATCAAGTGGCGATCAGTAAAATATTTTGCTATGTGCATATTTGTTTGTAGTTTATCTGTGCAGATCGCGTAGTTTTTGCAAGTGTGCACGTCTCTTTAATGCCTTTTTTCACTTATTGAGACTGACAAAGTTTGGCTATGCTTCCGATCAGACGTTCGTTCGATAAACAATACCCGCACTAGCAATGTTTTGGTTCTGTTTTGGCCCGAAAACTAAGCTTGTTCAGTGAGCAAAAATTCAGGTTTTTACAAGAGCTGCAACTCAAAAGTGATTTCGCGAGTTTTGCAGCCGTTGTTTTGCTTATTTTCTTTGTGTCTTGATTCGTCTCCTCCCAAGTAATTTAGTAAGTTCTAAAATTATGCACTTGTCAACGTTTAGCCCCAGGCTTGGAGGGACGATCAAACCCGGGGGATTTGACATTTTTTGAAAATTTACTTAAAATTCCTTACCCATGCGGCAAATATTTGTGTCAAATAAAGAAAAAAACTTTTCTGTGATTCAACCATTGTATCCATTGTATCAATGTAAATACAAATATCAATTGTTAAGCCCCAGGGGGGGGGGGGGGGGCTTGTTGGTCAAAATAGCTCTCCCTGGGAAATATCAAGTGTCAAAAATCCTGTCCCTCGAGCTTGTCAAGAAAGTTGAATTTCCCTGTCTTGGGAAGTCCCACCCTGGGGCTTAAGCCTGGTTCTCATATGTCGCCGATGGTCGCCGGTCATCAGTGATTTGTGATTTAGATGCATGTTAAAATGGGAAGTGCAGCAGCATGTTAAGTAATAAAGAACAATGTAGAAAAGCAGTGCTTTTATTCTTTTACTTAACATGCATCTAAATCATGGGTCGGCGACGATCGGTGACATATGAGAACCAGGCTCATTGATAGGTGCATAACAATTGATTCAAGAAGAAACAACATTAACAGTATAATAAAGCAGTCAGTACAAAATATATGTATGTGGTATTGTTCAGGGAGCTGGACATTTTTAATATTAACAAACAAATAAATGATAAACTAGAAAAACCAAACTAATTGCTCTTGTGGTTGATCAAGAACATTTAAGCCCATTTCAAACCTTGCATTACTGAAGAGGGCAGTTTCCCATCCATCTCTTCTGAAACCTTAAAAATGAAATATCAGTCAACAAAAAATATTAAACTGATATTGTCAAAGAAACTGAGCACAATTTCAACCTGAGCGATAACAGAACACAAAAATCCAATAAAAACAGCTCATATTTACCTATCAGCTTTATACACCACATTTCGATACTTGATGGTCACCAGACTCCCATGTGAAATTATCAAATATCCCCTCTCTCAGGATGGTCGTTTTTGTCAAATTCCTAACCCACAGGGGCATGGAGGTTGCTAAATCCCCTTGGGTTGCCTGTCCCCCCTCCCCTGGGGCTTAACATTGACAGGTGCATTAGTTTTAATATGTCGTAAAATAATTTAAATTCAACATTGTTTATTTACTAAATACATGTATTTAAAAAAATGTGGAGTTTTTCTCTGTACGTGTTGTGTACATTGAACTTTTCTCAAATAGTTTTAGTTACTTAGATATATTTAGTAAGAAAAAACTCAAGGTACATGTATAAATGTAAACATTATTTGTGTTTGTGCAGTGTTCTAGAACTATAAATACATGTACATGCAACCTAGTTAATACAGTGCTGCTTATTACAGTAATATAATTTTTTAACCTAAAATAAAATTTGTAATGTTTGGCTTAACTTGTTAAACATGTTAGTAGTTGAATAGTCTGTAAATGAAATAATTATAAATATTTGTACTGTATATGCATATTAGGAATATATTTAATATATTTATAATATTAAAATAGTTAAATTAGTTAGAATATAATTTCTTAATATGAAGGATGAATCTTGCACTTCGAATTGAAGGAGGCAAACAAACTATGCCAAGGTGAGACAAAGCGATGGACAAGAGACTTGAAATTCTTCCACCATTTACCTATAAGCAGTTGCAAAATCATCTGGGAACTGAGCCAAAATTAGCCAGTGACAACTCTACTGGTGCTGTCAAAACAGAATCAAATAACTGAATAAATTGTCTGTGCTAACTATGTGTAAGGCTGGTAAAGGAGGATGTTGTAAACACGTTCTAGCACTGCTATTCCTAGCCTAGTTTATCATTTATTTGTTTGTAAGGCTGGTAAAGGAGGATTGATTGATTGATAATAATATTTATTCAGGAAAAACAAACATCACAAAAGTGTTTTTCAGAAGGTTCCTGAGAAACATAAAAATACAAAATAGAAAAAGAAATAAAGTACAGGATATGTATCACAAAATTATGAAGTAAGAATATATGTGCTACTGATTAATATAGCTATATTACAAAGAAAGAACAAGTAAGGTAAACAGTAACATTATGGTTGTGGTAGTTTAAGGAGTTCGTTTTTAAAAGTTGGCAATTGTTCAATTGATCTTATATTGGGATCCAAAGCGTTATACTCTTTACAAGCATGATAAGTGAGTTTCTGCTTTCCCCAATTTGTCTTTGGTTTACTGAGGTAAATATCGTCCTTGCGTCTTGTGTCATAAGTATGATTAATATTAGTCAGTTCGAAATCAAAATCTATTAAATTATTTTTACACTTGAAAATCGTTAAAATGCGATGTAAATAGCGCCGGTATATAAGTGGATGCCAGTGTAGTTTGTTTAGGGCTTCAGTTGAGGAAGATAAATGAGGAACATCGAGGATAGTTTTAGCAGCTTTATTCTGAAGAATTTGCAGTTGGTCCATAAGAGAGGAATTATTTTTGTCACCCCATATAATGTCTGCGTAATCAAACAGTGGGAGAATGAGAGCATTATATACAGTAAGGCGATCTTTAATTGGAATGAAGGCTTTAACTCTTCTTAACAATCCGATACGTTGGCTAATTTTTGTTGATATTTTATCCAAATGTTCAAACCAGGAGAGGTTTTCTGAAAAAGTTATTCCTAATTATTTAAAACTTCGTTCTCGGGCAAGTTGATGTTCGTTGATATGTATTGAAATGTCAGCAAACGCTTTCAAACGACTATTACTACCAAAAAGAAGGAACTTGGATTTTATGCAATTTAATGTGAGAAGATTATGCTGTAAACACGTTCTAGCACTGCTATTCCTAGCCTAGTTTATCATTTATTTGTTTGTAATTAAAAATGTCCAGCTCCCTGAACCCTACCACATACATATATTTTGTACTGACTGCTTTATTATGCTGTCAATGTTGTTTCTCCTTGAATCAATTGTTATGTACATGTACCTATCAATGTTAAGCCCCAGGGTGAGGGGTGGGGCAGGCAACCCACGGAATATTGACTGATTGACATATTCCGAGATAGGGAAATTTGACGTACGCTTGATACATAAAATGATCTTAATATTACATTTTAGCACTTGATATTTCCAGGGAGTGGTATTTTGACCAACAAGCCCCCCCCCCCCTGGGCCTTAATTGATATTTCCATTTACATTGATACAATGGTTGAACCACAGAAAAGTTTTTTTCTTTATTTGACACAAATATTTGCCACATGGGTAAGGAATTTTAAGTAAATTTTCAAAAAATGTGAAATCCCCCCGGGTTTGATCAAGCCTGGGGCTAAACTTTGACAAGTGCATAATTTTAAAACTTAGGGGGTGTTCATATGATCCCGGTAAGCAGGATGGCCCTGTAAGCAAAACGAAGTCTGTTTTGTGTTCATATGGTAGTTTTCATCCCGCCTACTGAGGAGAAATCATGACTAAAATTAGCTTGTCTGATGATCCGTGACTAGACATCAGCCATCAAAGATCGCAATTTTGTCGTATTGCACATGTTTGTATGCTTCATAATCAATCCTTTTATTATACAATTGTGATTTATATGCCAATAAACAATAAAATATTCAACTATCCTTAATTCCACAAAAAAGAACTAACTTTTGTCCTTAATGACTTCATCCTGGTAAGCGGGACGATGTGTTCATATGGGAAAATTTCATCCCGCCTACTTATGATCTCGGCACACGCTGCCGAGATCTCGGTAAGCGGGCCAGCCCGCTTTCTCATATGAACGCATGCAAAGCAAATTTTTATAGGAAAATAACTACCAGGCGAGATCCCCACTAAGCGGGCCAGCCCGGTAACCGGGATCATATGAACACCCCCTTACTAAATTACTTGGGAGGAGACGAATCAAGACACAAAGAAAATAAGCAAAGCAACGGCTGCAAAACTCGCGAAATCACTTTTGAGTTGCAGCTCTTGTAAAAACCTGAATTTTTGCTCACTGAACAAGCTTAGTTTTCGGGCCAAAACAGAACCAAAACATTGCTAGTGGGGGTATTGTTTATCGAACGTCTGATCGGAAGCATAGCCAAACTTTGTCAGTCTCAATAAGTGAAAAAATAGGTACGCAATGCGTACATGCGTCTACGTTTAGGGCTACAGTGTACATCGTTTGCAATCACGTGACATTGGACGCCATCTTGCTAAAACAAACACATGATGGTGACTGTGTGTCAACAGTGTATTCTCATGATACATGTCATTTAATGACAACTACATGCATAGTAATTGTGATAAGACATAACTGACTGACTACTACCTGTATATTAAGTAAATCCACATTACATGCACCAGGAGGAAAATTGAGTCCAGTTAATCAGAACATGTGAATGGGCCTTTGGTTGCAATAATCCTCAGACACTGATAGGCAGTGTAAATGTGTAAATGTGTAATTAATATAACAGAGCACATAGAAATATACCAAATCAGGAAATAGCCAATTTAATTTGCTAAAATACATATTAAGAACTTTTCAGAATGTTTGTTGATATTTGACTAGTTTAGCATGAGAATGTTCTACTATGTGTATACACATGCAGAAGTAATACCGTCATAAGTTACATACTGGTTACATCCTGTCTGCATATCACAGATTGTTTGCCCTCACTAAATTACTAAAACTGGCAGATTTTTGACCTCGGTCAATCACATAAACAATGGATCCAGGATTTTCCTCAATGTTAGTTACTTTCCTCAGCAATAATGCAACATACAGTACTTACACAGTATATAACAGACATTTGGACATTTGTCAAGCTCAATTACTCAGAAAAAATTTCTGAGCCCCAGGCAGGATTCAAACCTGCAACTTTCTAATGACTGGTAGCATTTGCATATGAGATGTAGTTAATGTGATCTGATGAGTTGTACATGTACATATACATGTAGTGCATGTGGTACATTTACAAGCTTAAATGTACTGCATGTATATAGTATATACTACACACACTTCACTTAATAATTTGTTAAGTTTGTTTAGTTTGAGTTATGCGATAATTCACTACACAGATAACGTCTGATCAGAATGTCACCACTAACACAGTGGTCCCTGTGCAACAACTGTCACAAGCTATTAACACATGTCAGTCAATATTTCTAAAACAGAAAACAAAAAAATCGGTCACTTAAGGAAGAATATATATAAGTATCTAAAAAAGTGTTATTAATAATAATCGTGGTAGGAGCATTTACTAAGAGTTTAATTTTTGATTCCATTTTTGAAGAAATGGATCGCTTGGTTGGACTGCTTTATAGCAATACAGTTGCACATTTAATAAAATATAAGCTTACAGTACAGTGTATACTATTTTGACGCATATTAACGCACAATGGCTTTTAGAGTAAAATGAATCAGGGAAACTGTTTTGTCTGTAACTGTCGGGCTTACAGTAACGTTGAGGACAAAATGCCTTGAGTTAAAAGTAAAACAACTGCAAATAGATATTTCCTTTTAAACCACTATTTCATGAGTCTGATGATATATACAACCCAAAAGATAGCCCAGTACAACAGGCAATTTTACAATTTACATCATATTTCCACGAGTTCCATAGAGATGAACGTTGATGTGACACAGTTTAAGTTATAATTACTTCCTTACCTTGATAAAATCTCCCCGAAATCAAAAGAAACAACTCGTTTTCAATGACTCAATCGTTCGTAGACAGATGGACGAAGCAATGAAGCAGAAAGCAGTCGACGCCATATTCACTAAATCACATTACACACATAGCTACATCGGAAAACATCGGCACACCTTCGCTTATATTGGCCATGTAATTCGCTCCGAACGTTTCGCGCGCCGATGAATCTGATCGAGGAAACTATGACGTCACAAAAGTGACAATACCCAGATAGGTTTTTACGGGTACATAACGTCTACGTTGCTATAGCAACGTAGACGCAAAAAGGCATTAAAGAGACGTGCGCAATTGCAAAAACTACGCGATCTGTACAGATAAACTACAAACAAATATGCACATAGCAAAATATTTTACTGATCGCCACTTGATAAGCTTACTCACCTGCAAACGCTCGCACAGACCTTTCTTCATAAGTGTTTTTGTTCGAAGCGTGTGTTCGGTACTTCGGTTCGGTCAGTCGATCACTCTGAATTGACTTTCTCGACAACGACTGCAGTAACTTCATTACCGTTTCCACAGAATGTAGTAAATACCCCCCTAGTTATGCTGTGCCCTCGAAAGCTAAAAGCGGTTAAAACCAATCAATTATTCTTCCAAGTAAAAGTGCTCGCCTCGCGGCAGCCATTTCACCTGGAAGTGAAGTGAATAAGTGATACCCAACTACCACAATGCATTGCGGGTTTTTCCTAAAAGGTAAAAGGACCATTAGCCACTTCAGAAACTGCAGGAACTGGGGACGAATTAGCAGCTCACCTGGAATTATGGGACTGTTTTGGGGGACGCTTTATGTTGAACTCGCTACCGATTTTGTCATTTGGCCCTGTTTAAATTTGTAATATTTTCAAGTTGATTGTGAATTTCACTCTTGTTCATAATAATTCAACTCCAATATGAATTGTGCCGTCGTTAACATGCTACAATTTGTCCGTTTGTACTAGCAAAATCGGTAGCGAATTTGGCCGGTTTGAGTTCGAAATAGTTCAGATCGCTGCAAATGTTATCGTATGTAATTTCTATATTTTCAACTCGCAATGTACTTCAACTCGTTATTTATGTTGTAATCTTTTTGGGTCGCTACAAATTGAGATAGTTGCAGTTTGTCTTTGACTTTTCTATATTTAACTTGCTACGGAATTTGCTGTTTTTATTTGCTGTTTTTCAACTCGGTGAGGACTGCGTCGCTGGTTTTCCAAATATTACAGACAATCTCTGGGTATTTTGTCATTCAGCGCACTTGTAATATTTTAGCCAGCTGACTTCGAATTTCGCCGTTTGTATCACTAATATTTCAACTTGAGTTTTGGTGCGAATGTTGCAGTTAGTGTTTGCTATATTTTCAATATTCCAGCCGCTAGGAATTTTACCGTTTGTATTTGTAGCCTACAGGAATCATAGCGAGTTAACACAGTTCGAGTATAAATGGCAAAATTCATGAAATATTTCGAATACAAAAAAAAACTCGTAGCGAGTTGGAATCATAGCAAATACAACGGCAAAATATGTAGACGTAGCCGTAGGGATCAAAAAACAAAGAATATACACGAAAGTATCTAGGAAAACAGAAATTCATAACGAGCTGAAAATATTACAGATACAAATGGCAAAATATTGTAATAACTTATAGTAATACAAATGGCAAAATATTGTAATAACTTATAGTAAGTGACATACTGCGAATCTAAGCACAAGCCCACATGGCAAATGGAGATAGTATATAAACGGCGAAATTTGTAGCGAGTCAAAATAGTAAAATATAACCATGTAGCGAATTTCGTATAGTCACTCGAAAATACCACAGCATACAAACGGTAAAATTCGTAACGAGTTGAAATATTTCAAATGCAAACGGCTGAATTTGGGGCAATTTTAAATTATACAGACGGAGAAACATGGAGCGAGTTATATATACCAAAGATAAACGAACTAAACGAGAAAATTCGAATACCAATTATTAAAACAATTAGGTTAAAATATTACGAATGCAGATGGAAAATTCATATTGGACTTAATTAACTATTACGAATACGAGTGAAATCCGCGAGCAAATTGATAATATAACAAACTTAACAAGGCCGCATGGCAAAATAAGAAGCGAGTTGAAAACAAATTAAAGCGTCCCCCAAAGCAGTCCCACAACTCCGCGCGCGGTTTGCCACCCAAAATGGAGGATAAGGCCTGGTCGCGTGAGAAAGGCGAATTGGGTTGCAGAAATCTGTAGCCCGAGTAAACGCCTGGGCAGGCGTCTAGAAAATGTGCCCCCTGGTGCTTCGCATAGGGTCAATACGAACTATTACAAAAACACAAACTCCCTCGACTCTCGAGGGAAGATAAAGCTTCATTTTGGTAACCGTAATCGTCAAAACCGGTTGCTCGTTGTTTTTTTGGTGCGGATTTTTAGTAAACGTCGTGGGCATGCAAGAAAAGAGGGCAAAATGTACAACAGTGAACCCAAAACTAATGAACGCGCGTGGTGTAAGCTTTATTCAAATAGACTGCTAAAATTTGGAATAAAGCAAAAAAAACAGCAGTAAGAAAGTGCACCGTGGTCTGGTTGAAACCAGACCAATCGTACTGGTGGTTGCGGTCCTGATAGGAAAAGAGCTCGTGACGAGGTTCTGTTGTTATTGCGAGGTTTATGTAAAGTTGGGAGGTTTATAACGTGTATATAACCCACGGTATATAAAAAAACCCCGACTTGATCATATTATATATAATTATTACCAATTAGACAACGAGCCCGAGTTTTCGATGAACGAGTAGTCAACGAGGCGAAAATTGTTTTAGTAAAAATTTACCAACAAAAGTTAAATAAATTCTCGACCATAACGTATTCTTTGAGGCTCCTTTAATACATAATTTAACAGACAACAGACAACAGACAACAGACAACAACAAACGTTCAACATTGTCATTTCGGACATTTCCTTGTCCCGTACGGTAACTGATCGAAAAATAATGTTTTCTTGCATAATTTAGCATGGGTTTTTATCATGGTTTTTATGTACGATATTGAAACAATATATTTGATATGTAAAAATTACAAAAAGTCGAAAGAAACATTCATTTTAGAATGTAGTTTACATCACGAAATCTTTATATCAGTTATCACTAGCAAACGTAATTTTGAAATGTGTTTTAATTTGCTTGCAGATATTAATTCGTTTTAAACGAACACAGATAACAATTTAACGATCTTACCATTAATAATTTCCATTCTAACCCGGCATTTTGTAGCCGTTTTTGTTTTGTGTAGAACTTATAGCTTCGTGTTAGTTCAATTTCTTCTCTCATTTGTATTATATCATGAATTATAAACTCCTGCAATAGCCAATGAAATTTGAGGATTTGCATTATAAACTTGTAAATTTATACTAATATATAGTACATACAACACTGACGTTAAGAAATATGTTTGTGAATTTAATGTTTTAACCAAATTCCATCGTTTTTATTTTTGTTTCATCCTAATTTCAGAGCTGCTGCAGGAATGTTGCGTCATGTTACTGGTCAGGGCATAGGTCTAGGCCTCCTAGGCCTAGGCATGGGTACTGGCATCGGCTTGTCTGTGCGTCCCCCTTTGGACAGTAAGTATTGAAGTGGGTGTATAAAATATGTAAAAATAGGTACGCAATGCGTACATGCGTCTACGTTTAGGGCAACAGTTACATCGTTTGCAATGATGTGATATTGGACGCCATCTTGGTTGATTTCTGTTAATTTCAAATACCCTTGCTAAAATAAAAAGAAGGTCAGCTGTGTATCAATAGTGTTTCCCAACCGAACGAACCAAAGTGATGTCATGTGGAAACGTTCTTTTCACACAATCTGATTTTAATTACAATAACATATAACCGACTGCTATAGATCGTTTTCATCTGACGTCACGGCGGCCATATTGGTGTACCAAAACAATGAAATGGCGGCCATATTGGTGGTGTACGGTATGGGAATTAGCTCTTTCTTATTCAAATATTTCGTATTGTTTCACCGCCCCAATCACGTGATCACGTGAGTGAAAACGATCTATAGTAAGTAAATCCACATCACATGTAGCAGGAGGAAAATTGAATCTGATTAATCAGATCAATTTGAATTTGCCTTTTGTTGAGATAATCATCAAAGACACTGGCGATAATTAATACCTACAACATCAGAGCACATAGCAATATACCAAAACCGGAAATGACCAATTTAATTTGATAAAATATATATTAAGAGCTTTCCAGAATGTTTGTTAATACCTGTAGGTATTTTACTAGTATAGCATGAAACTTGTTATGATATATTTGCAGAATAATACTGTCATAATATGTTACATGCTCGTTTAATTAATATATCTTTTATCTGCATATTATCACAGTCAACAACATAGCAAAAAACTGACACAGATTGTTTGTCTTCGCTAAAATTGGCACAGATTGTTTAAGTATAAACAATGGGTCCAGGATTTTCCTCAATGTTATTTGCTATGCAGTGCTCAGTAACATAAATTATGATGTTAATACATGCAACACACACAATATAGCATGCTACACATTTCAAGACAAAAGGCTGCCCCTCTAATTTTTACAAAATTATTTTGCATACCAATTTGAGTTACAGTATATATTATTTGTTACCCCTATTCTAATAGAACAGTTCAATAGTTATATATCTATACATTATTTATTTTAATAATTATATTATGACATTTTGTTTAGTTTATAGTGTGTTCAGTTTAACCCAATGTATTGATTGTGATTACACAGTCTTGTTGTAATTTTTCTGAACTGGAACAGTAGTCGGTTAATGTTTTCCTTGGTAGAGAACTTGTTTGCTCCCTGTGACTGCGAGACAACTGTCACACGCTATGAACACACAGACATACAGTCAATATCTATTTCTAAATCAGAAAACAAAAAATCAGCGGAATCTATGGAGAAAAAAATGTTAATCGTGTCAGACGCATTTATTGAGATTTTATTTTTTATTTCATTTTTGAAGAAATGGATCGCTTGGTATAGCATATACAGTTGCACATTTATATTAAATAAATGTACACAGTACATGTATACTATTTTGAACTATTTCGAAGCATAATAGTCTAGTGGCCAAATCCAAAAAGAGCTTTTTTTTCGGAGTTGCACCCTTCTTCCGGCAAGCTGTTTTAAAGCTTAGAGCCTACTGATTACGAGGGTTGCTATGCTGCGTAAATGTATACATTTATGGAGTTTGTACTGGGAAACTTTGCCAAAACCGGATCGGTTTTACGTAAATAGTAGTCTGTAAGCGAATTAATAATATACATGACAAAATTCCTGCATCCTGATTGGTCGAGAGGAGTACAATTTCAATGTAATACCGTGCAGAAAAGGTGTAATACAGTGCAGAAAAATAAAATACAGTGCAAATTTCAATGAGTATTAAGCATTTTGATTGGCTAATAAACAACCGGAATCTACCGGAAAGCCAATGAAATGCCTATGCGGATTTTGAAGGATGGATTTTCCTTCACGAGAAAATCCAATATGGCGACCAAAACATAAAGTTGTCGAAGAACATTTCGATGAAATACAGAGTGCATTTTGCTTTAATATTGTCATAAAAATTCCTACAAGAAGCAGTGGCGTAGCCAGGAAGCAGATGTCATGTGGGCACAACATGGGCACAGGTCTCAACATTCTCTGGTGGGTTTTTTGTTATTACAATGATTTACAGTCACAGGGCCGTAGCCACCAATTTTGACGTACAGTATGTCCGGTTGGTAGTGGCAGTTCAGAGCGCCAAACATGCGGGAAACCTCTGGGGTGTGAACATGCTCCCCCAGGAAATTTTTGATTTTTTACGCCACGGAAATGCTATTTCCTGCATTTTGGGGGCAATTTTAACCACAAAAAAGATAAAATAAAAACCAGTGAAAATCATGATTTTATAGTCAGTTTGTAAACAGTAAACTTATACATAATCTTCCTAGTGGCTATACTCTATACTTAAATTACTTTGCCTATATAATGAGAGCTAGATCTGTCTGCAATATTTCACCCGGACACACGCAGGTTTCACCCGGGCACAGGTCGGGTAGGCCCGGGTGTAGCTACGCCACTGACAAGAAGACTAGAAGACGTTAGATGCTATGAGTAAAACGTTTGACGTATTTAGTGAACAAAATGAAGCAGTTTTCAACCATTAAAGCTTCGAGAAGTGGAGAAATGAGTGGTATGTATAACTTTGTAGCTGGAAGAACATTTTGTCTAACATTTTCATGTATATTATTAATAAGTAATAGCATGGTTTCGAGTGCAATTTTGAAAAAACACGCACTCGTGAGTTTTTCAAAGACCTCAAATGGCACTCATCCTTCGGACTCGTGCAATTTTGATAGTCCTTGAAAAACTCACTCGTGCATGTTTTTTCCAAATTGCACTCGAAACGATGCTATTAGGCTACCTATACTAACTCGAAGAAAGCTGTAACAATATTTAATTTTAAAGAAAAGTTTACAATTCCGTATTTAACCTCCATAAAATGACCTTTAACCAAACAAACTATTTTTCTTTACCTTTTAAGTTATTTTACGTGCAGAAAATAAGAAAACAAGAACCTAGAAAAGTAAAAAGCACTCTTTTTAGGTGAATAAACTAAACCAGAAGTAAGCAAATATATATTTCTGGTCTGAGTAAAATAAGTAGAATAAGTAAAACTGAAAAGAACTTCTGGTCTGACTTTTCTTGCAACAACTATGTGTGATATAGGGTTATTACAAACTGAAACGACAAGTTAGCGTTGAAAATGACTGTTATGGAGTACTGAGCCATAAAACGGTGCTCTCAAGTGGTACAAACGAGGAAAAATCATTTGTTGATGTCAAACTATAAGTTATACATGGATTGCACATTATTGTAATACATGCTACATGGAAAAAACAAACAAAACAATCCCTCAAGTAGTCAAGTAAATAGGTAGACATATGTTTTACAGTAAATATTTTATTATATTGAACTTCATGCACTTTTCTGTGGTCTCTTATGAGCAGCGGTTAAGTTAATGCTGAACGAAACACAATGATGACAGTAAGTATTTATTTTGCTTTAAGAACTTATTTAAATTAGCTAGATTGTATATCTACAATCGTTGCCAAAATTGTTGGCACGAAACACAAAAAACACTGCGTAATCCATTGCTGCCCCCTTCCCCCCATTTTAATGTTGTCATTTAGTTAGTGAAGCATTATAGCCATAATCCTGGCAAAACTTTCACTCAGACAGACGCGTAAAACGAAGTTAAGCGCATTAATTCCTAAAATTATGTACAAAAACATCGCCCCCCCTCCCTCTCCCCCTGTTGGGTGGTGGGGTGGCAGATGTTATTTAACGCAAGGTTTCCGAGTGATTTTGACCAGGATTGCAGCGCTTGGCTGATAGTGCACCTGTCTTGACTAGGACAACATTGGGGTTGGTGGGGAGGGGGGTAATTTTCATGCCGACACAGTTAAGTGACACGGGAGGGGAATGTCAAGTGATTTTGGCAACGATTGTAGCTTGTTATTTCGATCAATGAGATGAATTTAGATTCAGAAAAAGATTATTATTATTATGCAGTAACGTCTTTTTTCATTTACCGTCTGTGCGCGAATCTATTCGCAAACACGTTCTGGTACATACAGTCCAAACAAACAAACAAACAAACAAACAAACAAACAAACAAACAAACAAACAAACAAACAAACAAACAAACAAACAAACAAACGAACAAACGAACAAACGAACAAACGAACAAACGAACAAACGAACAAACGAACAAACGAACAAACGAACAAACGAACAAACGAACAAACGAACAAACGAACAAACGAACAAACGAACAAACGAACAAACGAACAAACGAACAAACGAACAAACGAACAAACGAACAAACGAACAAACGAACAAACGAACAAACGAACAAACGAACAAACGAACAAACGAACAAACGAACAAACGAACAAACGAACAAACGAACAAACGAACAAACGAACAAACGAACAAACGAACAAACGAACAAACGAACAAACGAACAAACGAACAAACGAACAAACGAACAAACGAACAAACGAACAAACGAACAAACGAACAAACGAACAAACGAACAAACGAACAAACGAACAAACGAACAAACGAACAAACGAACAAACGAACAAACGAACAAACGAACAAACGAACAAACGAACAAACGAACAAACGAACAAACGAACAAACGAACAAACGAACAAACGAACAAACGAACAAACGAACAAACGAACAAACGAACAAACGAACAAACGAACAAACGAACAAACGAACAAACGAACAAACGAACAAACGAACAAACGAACAAACGAACAAACGAACAAACGAACAAACGAACAAACGAACAAACGAACAAACGAACAAACGAACAAACGAACAAACGAACAAACGAACAAACGAACAAACGAACAAACGAACAAACGAACAAACGAACAAACGAACAAACGAACAAACGAACAAACGAACAAACGAACAAACGAACAAACGAACAAACGAACAAACGAACAAACGAACAAACGAACAAACGAACAAACGAACAAACGAACAAACGAACAAACGAACACACGAACACACGAACACACGAACACACGAACACACGAACACACGAACACACGAACACACGAACACACGAACAAACGAACAAACGAACAAACGAACAAACGAACAAACGAACAAACGAACAAACGAACAAACGAACAAACGAACAAACGAACAAACGAACAAACGAACAAACGAACAAACGAACAAACGAACAAACGAACAAACGAACAAACGAACAAACGAACAAACGAACAAACGAACAAACGAACAAACGAACAAACGAACAAACGAACAAACGAACAAACGAACAAACGAACAAACGAACAAACGAACAAACGAACAAACGAACAAACGAACAAACGAACAAACGAACAAACGAACAAACGAACAAACGAACAAACGAACAAACGAACAAACGAACAAACGAACAAACGAACAAACGAACAAACGAACAAACGAACAAACGAACAAACGAACAAACGAACAAACGAACAAACGAACAAACGAACAAACGAACAAACGAACAAACGAACAAACGAACAAACGAACAAACGAACAAACGAACAAACGAACAAACGAACAAACGAACAAACGAACAAACGAACAAACGAACAAACGAACAAACGAACAAACGAACAAACGAACAAACGAACAAACGAACAAACGAACAAACGAACAAACGAACAAACGAACAAACGAACAAACGAACAAACAAACAAACAAACAAACAAACAAACAAACAAACAAACAAACAAACAAACAAACAAACAAACAAACAAACAAACAAACAAACAAACAAACAAACAAACAAACAAACAAACAAACAAACAAGGTTACTTACTTGGGAATTTATTGCATGACATTGTTCTTTTTCTTATAATTTTTCACCTAATTTTCTCTACTTTTCGCGTTGTCTGTTAACAAAACTTACTGCACGGCGACGCAACCCATCAGCGTGCTTGAGATGCTTTATTTTACTTGCGTACGGAAAAACAAATCCGACACACAAAAATGTCATCCAAAAGTGTGGTTGGCTATTTCCAATTCAGTTGCATCACTAACGATCGAAATTGTCAACGGTGTATACAGTACTGAAAAAGGTCTGTTGAAATGCCATCTGAGCTGAGCCACGATATGAGACTGTTGTGTTGCTGTCGTATAGATCAGGCAATATATACGAAGGTCCTAAAAGTTGTATAACAGCAGAAAGAAGAGTTTCACAGCATCGTGCTACAGATATGAGGCATCCATATTACTTGCGTCTTTTTCTCAGTAACAACAAAGGTGGTACAGTGAGAGCTTTTTTCCCTGCAGAGTTCTGAAAGGGAGTTTTGCCTCAAAAACAGGGCAAAGAATTCTGCAATCTCGCGCAAGGTACTCCATATCTCGCGCAACCATTAATTATATGAAATTATCGCGGCAGAAAGAGCGGCAGGTTACATTTGAGAATTCAACGAATCGTCAAGTGGCATGCAGCATGAGTTCATACTTACGAACAAATACCGAGATGGTTCTTCTGTGCTTCATATATGGTTCAAAAAAGAGGACTGGAACCGGCATATACCCTATACCATATCACCCTATATAGCTGGGCGATGTCCAGCTGACGATTCCGACACATCTCCGACGATCCAACAAAATTTATGGTCTCCGAAAGAACCTCTGTGGAGGAGAGAGGTTTGAATCAACATTTTTGTCATATACAAATAATATTGCGAAAAATGTGTTAATATTAAAATTTAAAAAAATAATAACTGGGCATAGCCTAGAAAACGCAACTTCAACGACATTGTCCGCACTATGAACTGTGACAGTCCCTCCTTTTCTCTCCCGCGCGCCGTAGTCTAAGTAGTAGTATGAGATGCTTTGGTCAGGTTACCAAGCCTTTTGGACACTTTTTCCACGTCGTAACAAGCAGATTCGTAATCAGTGCGCTCTAATATAAGCTTTAAAATGATACCAAGAACAGTTTGCCAGAAGAGGGGTGCACCTAACTTGTCAAATTCCGGGTTTGGCCACTGGACTATAAATGCATACAACAATGGATTTCAGAGTAATCATATTTTGAAACGATAATCTATTTTGTCTGCATGTATGTTTTTTGTTTTTTCTTTTCTTTTCAGAATTGGCAGCGAGAGTAAAGCGTGTTAAGTATAATTCTTTGGGTAAATATTAAACATTATATATATATATATATATATATATATATATATATATATATTGTGTTGATGTGGAGTTGGTGGTTTACTGTAAATGGTGGTGTGGTTGATGGAGGTGACTGACTGGCTGTGGGTGGCTGTGGGTGGGTGTAATATATGTAATATGTAATATATGATATATAATATGTAATATATATATATATATATATATATATATATATATATATATATATATATATATATATATATATATATATATATATATATATTAAGTGGGCTTACTTCAAAATGTTGAGTGTCGCAACTGTCAGTTTCACGCGGAAAAATTGCACCGCGTGAAACTGACAGTTGCACCAAGGCGCTTATATCCCCTATAAGGAATATAAGCGCCCTGGTTGCGACACTCAACATTTTGAGGTAAGCCCACCTAAACTATACTATATTCGCTCTACCTATATGGTATTGAGCACTTTCCGACATTCCGGGAACAAAATCACACGTGCTCGTTTATATATACATATATATATATATATATATATATATATATATATATATATATATACAAACGAGCACGTGTGATTTTGTTCCCGGAATGTCGGAATATATATATATATATATATATATATATCGGAATATATATATATATATATATATATATATATATATATATATATATATATATATATATTGGTGAAGATAGCTGTCGCTATTCCGAGTTTCACGCTATTGCGATCATCAGGCAACTGACAGAACTGATAAAATTACTCGCTATTTACATTTTACAATGTGCTACTAGGTATCTAGCTAGTTACATGTCGGCATTTGTTGAAAAGTTCTGATCGTTTGTTTAGCAGTTTTTTGTCTTTCATAATCAGCAGTTTTTCCTCGAGGCATAGGTTGCATCCTCTGGAACCACGCTTGTATGCTGGGACCTTCTTGATGAAAGACCAACTTATAGAGAAATCTCGCTTTGCATCTTTTAGTTTCCAAACGTGCTTTGAGAGCTCGGTGTTGTTTGAGTATTTCCGGATGTTGAAAGATTTTTTGTGGTTATTGTATCTGGTCTTGAACTGGTTGGCAGTTATGCCAATGTAGGATTTTTTCTCGCTACCTTCTGTTGTTGTAACTTCAGCTTTGTAAATAACATTGCTCGTGAGGCATTTACCTTAGGTCGGGCACCCCGGCATTGGTCAGGTTGTCTACAGTTACAAAGTCGTGTGTTACAAAGTCGTGTTACAAAGTCGCTGAAATGCCATTTCCTGGCTTTTGGAGGAAGATTTTACAGACTCGAACGTTAAAAAACATCATATATAAAATACTCAAAACACGCAAACGTCACATAGATACTTAAAATGCATACACTCAGTAGATTGAATACAGTTTATTTCCTGACACAATTGATATTGCATCAGGGGATTTTTGGTGAAGGAAAATTCGAGTGCAGAATTGTTTTATATCAAAAGCGGGGGAGCCGCGGCTCCCCCGGCTCCCCCCCTGGCTACGTCCCTGGAAGGCCAATGTTGCTGCCAAAGCGTTTTTGTAGCTCATTTAGGGAAAAAAGGCCAACAAGTTCACATATCTCGGCGCCGTCAAAGCTTCCCATTGTCACATCAAATGAGTCGGTCGAGTTTCGCTTGGTCCACATGTGGTTGCTGCTAAAGAGTAGAGATTTTCTGGCGTGCATGATTATGTTAGTGTCGCGGTCGGAGATGTATGTGAATTGTTTGCCCCAGGAGATGGCTTCGTTGAGTAATTGTTCCAAGATGGACGGGTAGAAACTAACAATGTCAAACGACAGGAAAGTGTGTTTGTTCTTGTTGGGTAGGGCTTTGAACCAAGAGATTGTGTCGTCGGAGTTGCGCCATTGATTGCTGTTGGTTTGGGTGCGGATGTCATTGTTAATTCTGTCTAGAATAGTCTTGCTCACTTTGCCGAGGTTGCTCTTCGCTGGGTTTATGAGGCGGCATATATATATATATATATATATATATATATATATATATATATATATATATATATATATATATATATATATATATATATATATATATATATAAATGATATTGGGCATTCACTCGATTACATAGCATGTTCTAAGGATTTAGGGTGAAGGAAAATTCGAGTGTAGAATATATACATTTTAAGACCAAACCGGGAGCAGTTGCGAAAAATGCAACTACACAGGCCCTCCGGCAGGAATTGAACCCACGACCTTGCGATTCTAGTGCAATGCTCTGACCACTGAGCCACGGAGGCCGTTGCCGAGAGCTTGATCGCGAGTTCTGTATATATAATAAGGTGGTAATGCCAGGAGAGAATTGGGTATATTATAAATGATATTGGGCATTCACTCGATTACATAGCATGTTCTAAGGATTTAGGGTGAAGGAAAATTCGAGTGTAGAATATATACATTTTAAGACCAAACCGGGAGCAGTTGCGAAAAATGCAACTACACAGGCCCTCCGGCAGGAATTGAACCCACGACCTTGCGATTCTAGTGCAATGCTCTGACCACTGAGCCACGGAGGCCGTTGCCGAGAGCTTGATCGCGAGTTCTGTATATATAATAAGGTGGTAATGCCAGGAGAGAATTGGGTATATTATAAATGATATTGGGCATTCACTCGATTACATAGCATGTTCTAAGGATTTAGGGTGAAGGAAAATTCGAGTGTAGAATATATACATTTTAAGACCAAACCGGGAGCAGTTGCGAAAAATGCAACTACACAGGCCCTCCGGCAGGAATTGAACCCACGACCTTGCGATTCTAGTGCAATGCTCTGACCACTGAGCCACGGAGGCCGTTGCCGAGAGCTTGATCGCGAGTTCTGTATATATAATAAGGTGGTAATGCCCAGGAGAGAATTGGGTATATTATAAATGATATTGGGCATTCACTCGATTACATAGCATGTTCTAAGGATTTAGGGTGAAGGAAAATTCGAGTGTAGAATATATACATTTTAAGACCAAACCGGGAGCAGTTGCGAAAAATGCAACTACACAGGCCCTCCGGCAGGAATTGAACCCACGACCTTGCGATTCTAGTGCAATGCTCTGACCACTGAGCCACGGAGGCCGTTGCCGAGAGCTTGATCGCGAGTTCTGTATATATAATAAGGTGGTAATGCCAGGAGAGAATTGGGTATATTATAAATGATATTGGGCATTCACTCGATTACATAGCATGTTCTAAGGATTTAGGGTGAAGGAAAATTCGAGTGTAGAATATATACATTTTAAGACCAAACCGGGAGCAGTTGCGAAAAATGCAACTACACAGGCCCTCCGGCAGGAATTGAACCCACGACCTTGCGATTCTAGTGCAATGCTCTGACCACTGAGCCACGGAGGCCGTTGCCGAGAGCTTGATCGCGAGTTCTGTATATATAATAAGGTGGTAATGCCAGGAGAGAATTGGGTATATTATAAATGATATTGGGCATTCACTCGATTACATAGCATGTTCTAAGGATTTAGGGTGAAGGAAAATTCGAGTGTAGAATATATACATTTTAAGACCAAACCGGGAGCAGTTGCGAAAAATGCAACTACACAGGCCCTCCGGCAGGAATTGAACCCACGACCTTGCGATTCTAGTGCAATGCTCTGACCACTGAGCCACGGAGGCCGTTGCCGAGAGCTTGATCGCGAGTTCTGTATATATAATAAGGTGGTAATGCCAGGAGAGAATTGGGTATATTATAAATGATATTGGGCATTCACTCGATTACATAGCATGTTCTAAGGATTTAGGGTGAAGGAAAATTCGAGTGTAGAATATATACATTTTAAGACCAAACCGGGAGCAGTTGCGAAAAATGCAACTACACAGGCCCTCCGGCAGGAATTGAACCCACGACCTTGCGATTCTAGTGCAATGCTCTGACCACTGAGCCACGGAGGCCGTTGCCGAGAGCTTGATCGCGAGTTCTGTATATATAATAAGGTGGTAATGCCAGGAGAAGAATTGGGTATATTATAAATGATATTGGGCATTCACTCGATTACATAGCATGTTCTAAGGATTTAGGGTGAAGGAAAATTCGAGTGTAGAATATATACATTTTAAGACCAAACCGGGAGCAGTTGCGAAAAATGCAACTACACAGGCCCTCCGGCAGGGTTGAACCCACGACCTTGCGATTCTAGTGCAATGCTCTGACCACTGAGCCACGGAGGCCGTTGCCGAGAGCTTGATCGCGAGTTCTGTATATATAATAAGGTGGTAATGCCAGGAGAGAATTGGGTATATTATAAATGATATTGGGCATTCACTCGATTACATAGCATGTTCTAAGGATTTAGGGCGAAGGAAAATTCGAGTGTAGAATATATACATTTTAAGACCAAACCGGGAGCAGTTGCGAAAAATGCAACTACACAGGCCCTCCGGCAGGAATTGAACCCACGACCTTGCGATTCTAGTGCAATGCTCTGACCACTGAGCCACGGAGGCCGTTGCCGAGAGCTTGATCGCGAGTTCTGTATATATAATAAGGTGGTAATGCCAGGAGAGAATTGGGTATATTATAAATGATATTGGGCATTCACTCGATTACATAGCATGTTCTAAGGATTTAGGGTGAAGGAAAATTCGAGTGTAGAATATATACATTTTAAGACCAAACCGGGAGCAGTTGCGAAAAATGCAACTACACAGGCCCTCCGGCAGGAATTGAACCCACGACCTTGCGATTCTAGTGCAATGCTCTGACCACTGAGCCACGGAGGCCGTTGCCGAGAGCTTGATCGCGAGTTCTGTATATATAATAAGGTGGTAATGCCAGGAGAGAATTGGGTATATTATAAATGATATTGGGCATTCACTCGATTACATAGCATGTTCTAAGGATTTAGGGTGAAGGAAAATTCGAGTGTAGAATATATACATTTTAAGACCAAACCGGGAGCAGTTGCGAAAAATGCAACTACACAGGCCCTCCGGCAGGAATTGAACCCACGACCTTGCGATTCTAGTGCAATGCTCTGACCACTGAGCCACGGAGGCCGTTGCCGAGAGCTTGATCGCGAGTTCTGTATATATAATAAGGTGGTAATGCCAGGAGAGAATTGGGTATATTATAAATGATATTGGGCATTCACTCGATTACATAGCATGTTCTAAGGATTTAGGGTGAAGGAAAATTCGAGTGTAGAATATATACATTTTAAGACCAAACCGGGAGCAGTTGCGAAAAATGCAACTACACAGGCCCTCCGGCAGGAATTGAACCCACGACCTTGCGATTCTAGTGCAATGCTCTGACCACTGAGCCACGGAGGCCGTTGCCGAGAGCTTGATCGCGAGTTCTGTATATATAATAAGGTGGTAATGCCAGGAGAGAATTGGGTATATTATAAATGATATTGGGCATTCACTCGATTACATAGCATGTTCTAAGTATTTAGGGTGAAGGAAAATTCGAGTGTAGAATATATACATTTTAAGACCAAACCGGGAGCAGTTGCGAAAAATGCAACTACACAGGCCCTCCGGCAGGAATTGAACCCACGACCTTGCGATTCTAGTGCAATGCTCTGACCACTGAGCCACGGAGGCCGTTGCCGAGAGCTTGATCGCGAGTTCTGTATATATAATAAGGTGGTAATGCCAGGAGAGAATTGGGTATATTATAAATGATATTGGGCATTCACTCGATTACATAGCATGTTCTAAGGATTTAGGGTGAAGGAAAATTCGAGTGTAGAATATATACATTTTAAGACCAAACCGGGAGCAGTTGCGAAAAATGCAACTACACAGGCCCTCCGGCAGGAATTGAACCCACGACCTTGCGATTCTAGTGCAATGCTCTGACCACTGAGCCACGGAGGCCGTTGCCGAGAGCTTGATCGCGAGTTCTGTATATATAATAAGGTGGTAATGCCAGGAGAGAATTGGGTATATTATAAATGATATTGGGCATTCACTCGATTACATAGCATGTTCTAAGGATTTAGGGTGAAGGAAAATTCGAGTGTAGAATATATACATTTTAAGACCAAACCGGGAGCAGTTGCGAAAAATGCAACTACACAGGCCCTCCGGCAGGAATTGAACCCACGACCTTGCGATTCTAGTGCAATGCTCTGACCACTGAGCCACGGAGGCCGTTGCCGAGAGCTTGATCGCGAGTTCTGTATATATAATAAGGTGGTAATGCCAGGAGAGAATTGGGTATATTATAAATGATATTGGGCATTCACTCGATTACATAGCATGTTCTAAGGATTTAGGGTGAAGGAAAATTCGAGTGTAGAATATATACATTTTAAGACCAAACCGGGAGCAGTTGCGAAAAATGCAACTACACAGGCCCTCCGGCAGGAATTGAACCCACGACCTGGCGATTCTAGTGCAATGCTCTGACCACTGAGCCACGGAGGCCGTTGCCGAGAGCTTGATCGCGAGTTCTGTATATATAATAAGGTGGTAATGCCAGGAGAGAATTGGGTATATTATAAATGATATTGGGCATTCACTCGATTACATAGCATGTTCTAAGGATTTAGGGTGAAGGAAAATTCGAGTGTAGAATATATACATTTTAAGACCAAACCGGGAGCAGTTGCGAAAAATGCAACTACACAGGCCCTCCGGCAGGAATTGAACCCACGACCTTGCGATTCTAGTGCAATGCTCTGACCACTGAGCCACGGAGGCCGTTGCCGAGAGCTTGATCGCGAGTTCTGTATATATAATAAGGTGGTAATGCCAGGAGAGAATTGGGTATATTATAAATGATATTGGGCATTCACTCGATTACATAGCATGTTCTAAGGATTTAGGGTGAAGGAAAATTCGAGTGTAGAATATATACATTTTAAGACCAAACCGGGAGCAGTTGCGAAAAATGCAACTACACAGGCCCTCCGGCAGGAATTGAACCCACGACCTTGCGATTCTAGTGCAATGCTCTGACCACTGAGCCACGGAGGCCGTTGCCGAGAGCTTGATCGCGAGTTCTGTATATATAATAAGGTGGTAATGCCAGGAGAGAATTGGGTATATTATAAATGATATTGGGCATTCACTCGATTACATAGCATGTTCTAAGGATTTAGGGTGAAGGAAAATTCGAGTGTAGAATATATACATTTTAAGACCAAACCGGGAGCAGTTGCGAAAAATGCAACTACACAGGCCCTCCGGCAGGAATTGAACCCACGACCTTGCGATTCTAGTGCAATGCTCTGACCACTGAGCCACGGAGGCCGTTGCCGAGAGCTTGATCGCGAGTTCTGTATATATAATAAGGTGGTAATGCCAGGAGAGAATTGGGTATATTATAAATGATATTGGGCATTTCATATATATATATATATATATATATATATATATATATATATATATATATATATATATATATATATATATATATATATATATATATATATATATATATATATATATATATATTATATATATATATATATATATATATATATATATATATATATATATATATATATATATATATATATATATATTTCAATCAAAACAACTGTAATTTTCAAAAACTTTATTAATCAACTTTATTAATCAATTCTTGTGCTAAGTGCGATAAGAAATATGTTGGAAGTACGATTACATCTTTTAGAAAACGATTTAATAATCATCAAGAGTAGCATGAGTAGATATGGGAAAGGACAAAGGGGAATAGACGGAGAACTCAACATTTGTATGTACATTTTTTTGAGGGGATTAGAAGATCTTAATGTTACTATAATCGGATAAGACGAATGTTAATGAACCGACACAACGAGAGGGATTTTGGGCGTATATAAAATTAAACTCGTTCATACCACATGGTTTAAATCAAAAAGATTTTTTGTAATAATTTTTTAAGTTTAATTATATGATAAAACACTGATTTCATCATATTTCAGATTTTTATCGATTTACATTAAAAAACTGGTAATCTCTCGACTGCCGCAATTTTTTTCCCGAAAATATTAAAAAAGCGAAGATATAGCGGCGAAAGTTGCGTGCAATTATGATATTGATAGCGAATTATTAGTCTACGTGCGACGTAAAATCTTCGCGGGTATTGAATATCTTTGTGTGAAATCGAATGTCACGGTTTATTGTTTTGAAGACATCGTTTATCTGAACAAGCAGACAGTGAAATTCCAAAATTACTGGTCTCCCTCGAGCCGTGAGTACGCTTGCGCCATGCCTTTGAAACCAAAGGCACAGAGGAAAAAGAGAAGGTGCGTTAACCGAAAGGATTTCGCTGCGAAGTTGCGAACGAAAGACAAGCGCTGACGGTATTGACATTGGTTCATAGTTCTCTCAGGAACAACAATGGCCACAACTACGGAAGCCGAGAGGTGTAGCGATGAAAGTACGTTTTGAAAACTCGTTTTGAAAACTCGTTTCACAAGCACGTACTTGAAGTTCGTTGGGGAAAACCGAAATTACGCAGCTCAAAAAGTGAAAGTACGTAGTTCGTAACCTAGCAACCATCTAAAAGGTGAAAAGTGAAAGTACGTAGTTCGTAACCTAGCAACCATCTAAAATGTGAAAAGTGAAAGTACGTAGTTCGTAACCTAGCAACCATCTAAAATGTGAAAAGTGAAAGTACGTAGTTCGTAACCTAGCAACCATTGGTTGACTAAACAATACTTATGTACAGCGGTTTCTGCTGTTTAAGTCAGGGGGGTTTAAGTCGTTTAACAGGATGGGCTTAAATTGTTTTGATTCAGCCGCAACGACCGCAACTATTTGATTGCAAAGAAAGTATCTTTTCCTTTCTTTTGGAGCAATGGAGGCTGATATAAACAGTAAGTATACTAATATAAATGCTATCTAAGGTTTAGTTCCTTTATGCTTTGATCAGTTTGATGCTCTGGATGCCCAGTGCCCAGTGGCGATGGTTCTGTCTGTATATATTAAAGGTGTGTTCGCCTTTAATTTAAAAGGATGTATCGTAAAGTATTGGAAGCAGTGGAAACCGTATACACTTATTCTTATTTATTTACGCAAAGAACAAGGAATCAGCCGAAGGTATTCAACTTTCTTTTTTTGCAACTGAAATGTTTAATGTTTACTTACAATAGTCTTTAATTACCCCCCTGGCCTGGTGGTAATATTAGTCTGTACAGTTTATATAGCTCCAGCGAGGGGCCTAGTGGACTGCAACCCACCCAAAATGTAGTGTGCCTACAAAAAATATTGAACGTTCTTTTTTTCATGTTTAATTTTTCTTGTTTATTTGACATCCCTATTTGTAAACTCAAAATATTGTGTCACCCCAAAATACTGTTAATTTAATTCCTGGTGGCTGGTACTGCATCTGATACAGTGTTGTTAGTTAAAACCTATTTATTGGGCATGCACTTATACCTATATAAAATACTTTGTAGTCTTTCGTGGCTAAAAAAGAAGTTTAAAGCTCTTGGACTGGAGAGAAGGCCAGATCCTCCTCTTGACTTAGTTTGGCAAATCTTGCAGGTAATATAATATAAATTAAAATTTAACATTTAGTGCAATTTAGAAAGATATCTAAATAATATAATGATGAGGGAATGTAAATGATGGAGGGGCTTTTTACCCTGTTTCTTACTTCTCCTCCCTCCTCCCTGATTTCAACATTATGTTCTTTTATTATTTCAATTTTAATCATCTCAACCCCCTCCATCATTTACATTCCCAATTGCACTAAATGTCAAATTTTAATTTATATTATATTATATTATATTACCTGCAAGATTTGCCAAACTAAGTCAAGAGGAGGGTCTGGACTTCTTCTCACCAGTCCAAGAGCTTTAAACTTCTTTTTTAGCCATGAAAGACTACGAAGTATTTTATATAGATATAAGTGCATGCCCAATAAATAGGTTTTAACTAACAACACTGTATCAGCTGCAGTACCACCCCAAAAAAATACTGTTAATTTAATTCCTGGTGGCTGACACAATATTTTGAGTGGACACAAATAGGGATGTCAAATAAACAAGAAAAATTAAACATGAAAAAAAAAAGAACATTCAATATTTTTTGTAGGCACACGACATTTTGGGTGGGTTGCAGCCCACTAGGCCCCTTGCTGGAGCTACCAATAAACTGTACAGACTAATATTACCACCAGGCCAGGGGGGTAATTAAAGATTATTGTAGTACATGTAAGTAAACATTAAACATTTCAGTTGCAAAAAAGGAAAGTTGAATACCTTCGGCTGATTCCTTGTTCTTTGCGTAAATAAATAAGAAAAAGTGTATACGGTTTCACTGCTTCCAATACTTTACGATATTAAATAAAAGGCGAACAGACCTTTATATACAGACCAGAACCATCGCCATTCAATTGGCATCCAGAAGCTGAGCATCAAACTGATCAAAGCATCACGGAACTAAACTTTAGATAGCGTTTATATTGGTATACTTACTGTTTATATCGGTCTCCATTGCTCCAAAAGAAAAGAAAACATACTGGCTGGGGATATACTGGTGTTGCGGCTGAATCAAAACAATTTAAGCCCATCCTGTTAAACGACTTAAACCCCCCTGACTTAAACAACGGAAACCGCTGTACATAAGTATTGTTTAACCAACAAATGGTTGCTAGGTTACGAACGACGTACTTTCACTTTTCACATTTTAGATGGTTGCTAGGTTACCAACTACGTACTTTCACTTTTCACATTTTAGATGGTTGCTAGGTTACCAACTACGTACTTTCACTTTTCACCTTTTAGATGGTTGCTAGGTTACGAACTACGTTCTTTCAGTTTTTGAGCTGCGTAATTTCGGTTTTCCCCAACGAACTTCAAGTACGTACTTGTGAAACGAGTTTTCAAAACGAGTTTTCAAAACGTACTTTCATTTACACCTCTCGGCTTCCGTACACAACAATTCGACGCTTCCAGTTCTTTTACGACAACGGAAACAATGTCGACTGCGAGCGCAAGTAACAAAAAGCTAAAAGAAGCAAGAAACCTTTTCTCGAAGATAACCGCGCTAGCCTTCTTTACATTTGCGTTTCGCCAGCATGATGTGAAGAAGTGTTATTATCAGGTTTCCCGCACCATTTGATCCGATTACTGGTAAATGTGCCCCCCCCCCCCAAATATCCCCCCCCCCAAAAAATATGTCCCCCCAGGGACACATTTCCTAGGAAATATGTCCCCCTGTTCGGAAATTAATTTGTCCCCCTCTCAGAATGATTCCTTACAGGATAATTGATATACGTGTAATGTGGACAAAACTTTTTAAAAGTAAAAAATATATATTTCTGAAGGGTCCTACTAATTACTGCCCGAGACGGTATACATCTATATTAGAGGCCTTAAATAATAAAGAATAGATCGCACATTTACGGCACACCGTAAACTACAGTTCGAAATCAGCAGTTAGCCGTTAGAAGTTAGGACAAGTTGTATGTTCAGACTGAAAGCTTCCGTTTGTGATTTGCCGTATATAAGTATATTCGATTTATACTGAAAGGTCTCCCACGGCGCCATTGAAATGTTAATCGCAGTGGGCAATGATTAATGTATTTGTTTTTCTATTTTTGAAACCGAGTGCTTCGGAGAAAAACCCGTGCTGAAATAGTGCCTTTTTCAGAGTATGTCAGACCCGAAAACCGAGGTTTGTTTCAACGCTTTGAAACATCAGCTCAACGCAGGGGCGTAGGAAGCTTGATAAACTTAGGGTGGCCTACTCCCACGAGGCGCCACCATGGTTGGCGCCGAGCGTTAAAATTTTGAAAATTTGGAGTCTCTAGATCGTCGGAAATGGCATTTTCTACTTCTTTCGTTAGCCCCTTTCATTAATTCTTTCATTATAATTTGTGAGTCTCTTGCTATCCGTGAGTCAGGATGGATTATTATTATTAATTGGCCGATCAGCGCAATCGAAGTCGCACTTATAATGCAATTTTTTTAAATTCAATTATTTTTGGGGGGGCCGAAAGCTATTCCGGCCCCTCTTTACAAAATATTGGGGGGGCCGCGGCCCCCCCCGGCCCCCCTGCTTCCTACGCCCCTGGCTCAACAATGTTACAATCAATAAAAAAACGAAACTTGAACATCTATTTAACTAATAAATTGGAAATTCAGCATGACCATGACTATGACTATGACCACTGACGAAATTGAAATTCTAATGCACTTCCGCGAGCTGGCTTTCGGACGTTCTCTTTAATTATTTTGACACCAAAACTATCGAATAACGTGGAACAGTCTGATAGCCATATGCATTCAGTAAGAGAAAATATCAGACGTCTACGAAATTAGCTTAGAAGTATTCCATCAGTCATGTCTGCGACGAATTCTGAAAGTGAGGTACTTCCATCATGTCAAAAATTCTGAAATTTTACGTCGATCAAACCAGCCACCTATCAGGATACATCTTGCCATCAAACGCCTGAGGTGGTATGGGCATTTAGCGCGAATGGAGGACGACCGTCTTCCCAAATATTTGTTGGATTGGTACCCTCGACATGGTAAACGGTCAAGGGGGAAACAGCGTACAACGTGGTTAAACTGTGTTGAAGATGATCTTGAAATCGTTACTGGTAGAGTTGGAATAAGTCATCAACAAGGGAATGTGCTAGCGTCTAATCGCTTGAGATGGAGTGAAATGCTACGGAACTCAAGAAATATCATTGCTGAGCAGCCAGATCCTCACTGAAAAATTATGATGAATAGAGCTAATCAAGTACAAGTAAGTAAGTACGAAATTGGACTTCGCAAAAAATGGAGGCGTATGAAAAGGAAGAGATATATGCAGCCCAGCAAACACACACAACAATATATAGATGTGTGTGTGTTTGCTGGGATGCATATATTCTTAAACTCGAAATTTTCCTTCACCAAAGACCCTCTCTATTATTAAAATTTGCTGTCTGCTTTACGCCAAGAGCGTGTTGGCTCGAGGTTAATGAAGAAACGTTAGTATTTCGTTGTCGAAATTCTCGGCAGCTCACCATTTTCTTGCTTTGTTATTAATATAATGGTGTAGTTTGCCGCTTTTCAAAAAACGGTATATACGGAAGTATTTATTATGCATTCACAAACACAGTAGACGCCTTTTTTTAATGAGCGATAATTATAAGTAATAGCATGGCTTTGAGGTTGATTAGTGATTAAATAAATGTACCCAAAAGCCGAGGGAGATTTAGTAAAAGTAAGACTTTTACTAAATCTCCCGAGGCTTGAGGGACATTTAATCACTAATCAACCGAAACGCCATGCTATTACTTTGTAATATTACGGTTTGCGAGGAAGATGTAAAAGTCCCGTGTGAATAAAGATTAAGATGAAATAAAGTCATTGTGACTCGCATGCTTATACGTAAAAGTATGTGTAGAATTGTTTTTGTGAAATTAAAGTTTGCAATCGTGCTACAGTATGTATGCGTGTGGATAAACGAGCGTTTTCCATAAACATTAGATATGCAGATTAGTTTCTAATCGCTAGGCACGATTAGTTACTGGTCGTACCTAATGTTTATGGGTTAGGTAATTTAGACGTTAAATGTACCTGCGAGAACAAAAGAAACCGAGGGAACCGTGATATTACTCTCAAAAGCGACCCGTATTGGTCATGCATACTGGTGTACGTAGTATGCATGTGCCATTCTTTGCCATTCTGGGGTAGGTGATCAGGAATGGCTTTGCCATTCATGTGTTCCATCAAAACTTAGCGACAGTCCAATTAAGCCGAAGTTTTTATTAAATAAATAAGTTTATATATTGCAGTTTTTGTAAATATATATTTAGCTGTTGATAATTCATCATTCAGAAATATATATTTTTTACTTTTAAAAAGTTTTGTCCACATTACACGTATATCAATTATCCTGTAAGGAATCATTCTGAGGGGGGGGGGGGGTAATTTCCGAAGGGGGGACATATTTCCTAGGAAATCTGTCCCTAGGGGGGGGGACACTTTTTTTTTGGGAGGACATATTTCCTGTGACACCGGAGGTAAAAAAGGTGATAAGATGATATATAAGTGTGGGTAGGGGAAATGACAGAAAAGGCCAAAACCCCGCCAAATCTTTTATCCTCTTTTACAGGGAAAGAAAATTTCGCCAATTCCCTCTAAAAAATATATATTGTTAGCTTGCGTTTTATCCAATTCTTTCCAAACTTTGCCCCAACGTTGAACACAAGTAAAGGAGTAAAACCGAGTTCGCATTTTAGATTTAGTGGAATATTTTTCTAATAATAACATATACATCTCTTCTACCGTTTTTACCAAGTCAAGCTGAGTCAACTTGCCCCCTTAATATCAAAGCAAATACATTACCTGTCAATAAATACGAACACTGTTGTATTCTTTGATCATTCGAGATGAGAAATATGATGTTTTGGAAGCTTCTGAGTGAAACCAGAACCGCCAATATATCATGGCGCAAATGGCGCTATTATTTAAAAAGCACCTCGTAGCAACTGTAGTTTTTAAAGGTGTAGAATGTAATTGTTTTGTTAAATTCTTACAGCTTCTGCAGTTATTTATCATACTGCATGCCAAATTTCAGAGTAAAATCTCAAAAATTGAGCACGCGATGAGTATTTTGGTGAAATAAGATTCTATCATACGATGTGAGCAACTTGGCGTACCGGATATTTGTCGACAAAACAGTCTTTACAACTTTTGAATACTCTAATTTAATATTTTTGAATACTCTAATTTTATATCTTAAGGGTAAACATCATAAATTAGGGAGGTTCTATCTCTTGCCTAAAATACATAAGAGATATTACAAAATGTACATGGTAGACTAGTTATTTCGAATTGTGGTACGGCGACGGAACCGTGAAGAATTTCGGAATTGCTTGATCAGTTCCATTTACAACCAATAGTAGCAGAATTGCCGTATATTATTAAAGTGCATATGAAATGAAAATCAAGTTTATCTAACTTGGAAGAACTCTTGAAATGGTGAAGTAACATGTTTTACAGTTTTTCCATATCTTACTTCGTTCTTAAGATATTAAGATTTGTTTGATATATAAATGATCACACTGCATACGTCACATTGTATAATGAGTTTTTGAGAAATCGAGTATATTGCATTGATATTTGTCTGTTAAATCGCTTGAACCTGTGTTTCTTTAAAGTCATGAGACAAATATACTGACCTACATGCGCAGTTTCGTGTGACTTTATTCGATAACTTCAACGACATTCCTAATTTTACAAAAACTCATTATACAATGTGACGTGTGCAGTGTGATCATTTACATATCAAACAAATAGTAAGATCTCAGGAACGAAGTAAGATATGGAAAAACTGGAGAAGATGTTACTTTACCATTTCAAGAGTTCTTCCAAATTAGACAAACTTGATTTTCATTTCATATACACTTTAAAGATACCAATGATTTTCCTTAAAAATAATTGAAAGAATTTGGCGAGATTCCGGAGGTTTATATCATCACATGAGAAAGATTTAGAAAGTATGGCAGCCATTACAGAAGAATTCATTCATAAAGATGAAAAGTTAAAATCGAAGTTAGATAAAAATGATTTGCTGGGATTGGCGAAGGATATATTAGAAAATAATTACTCTGAATTTAATGAAACGATTTACAGATAGAGAATGGAACAACGTTTGCGCCGGCTTTTGCCAATATGTTTATATGTTTCGGTTGGAAAGAAAGAAAGAAGCTTAGTGAATCCGAGTTAGGCCTATAGCCTTTAGTTTGGTGAAGATTTTTGGACGATATGTCGTTTTTGATTTGGTTACACAGGAAAGAAAGTTTAATTAGTTTTTTTGAGTATGTAAGTTCATCAAGATATTAAAGGTGCGTTACACTCCGTTCTGCGCATGTACGAAAAAAATATAATTAATAATAATATTACGGGAAAAAATACAGATTCCTCATTCAAGATTGTAAGCTTTTCTTGCTTCTTCTTCATTACTTGTACTCGAAACAAAACATTTTTAGAAGAAACAGAAGAAATCCGAAGAAATATCCTTGCCGAAACGGTTGTTTTTCTGGTATATTGCTCGGAACAGTGAATTCTATATATACCTGGAAGGCTGAGTGCCAATAAAAAAGTGAGGCAATACATGGCGGCAATGGGGAATTTTTGGACGTCAGTTCTAGGTCTCTGCGCGGTCATGTTGGATGTCAGTCTTAGTCTTTTTTCTCGCTGCCGAACCACAGGAAGCCCAAACGTACACCCCCTGCACGCGAGCAGTGTTGTCATTTGCTTTGGGGAGAGGGGCTGCGTATGTTGTTCTTAAAACAAATCCTTAATTTACGTTTATAATTTTCTTTGGTATTTTTTTCAGAGATAGAGTTTAACGACCAAGAAAAAAAATGAAGATAGCTACAGAGGTATTATAGTAATTTAGCTTTTGACACGAGATAGAGTGAGAATAAACACACACACACACACACACACACACACACATATATTTAACAATTAGATTATGAGCTCGAAATTTCTATGAGTGAATAGTTGACGAGAGCGGAGCTCGAGTCAACTATCATCTCATAGAAATTGAGAGCGAATAATCCAATTGTTTTTGTAGAAACTAATTTGTGTACCTTAGTTCTTCCAAATTATTTCTAAAAGCCAAGCATAACCATTGTTTCTGTGCGAAAACCAAGGCAAAACAATCTGTCACTCCTCGTGTCCTCCATGTTGTTTTACTGCATGGCCGCGCGAGTACTGGTACTCAATTTGCTACTCGCTATCTATCGAACACCGCTGCCAAACGTTTGCTCATGCGTGAATTCACTGAGTAGTAAACATTGCAAGAGAAGTGGGAACTAGCCGTGGCGACAACAACCAGACAGTGAAGATCAAGTAAGACTCGACTATTCATTTGTGTTTTAAAAAAAGGGTAAACAAAATCACGAAGGGGTAAATTCAGAATATGTTACAATAATGACAAGGAAGCCATGCACAAATTCTCTACCGTATCTTTTTGGTAGTATGCTTATAATTTTAACTTTTGTGTCGGACTCTCAGCTCGGACCAGTCCAAATATTTCAGGGGGCCTGGGCCCCCCCAACTACACATTTTTGTGTTCCTGGCTACTCACAAAATTGTTATCCTGGCTACGCCACTGCGTTAGGCGTTTACACTACAACAGTATTCGCAGATTCGGCCCTTTACACTAAACTCGGAATTCCTTTAATTCAGTTAATATGTTGACCATGTTGGTTCCACCGCAACCTCACATGACTACGAGCGGAAGAGCATCCGAATTCATCGGAATAACCGTTCACACTACGTATTGTTTCGGATTCAAAAGTATTCGGATACGAAGTTTCTACATTTCCCCCCCGATTCTTTCGAAATCTCCGGATGCGTGATCAAACCGGAAAGTTTTTATCCCAGATTCATTCTTTGTGTGTAAAAACGGCAAAACGAATCCGGTACTAAAACGTTTCGGATTCGTGACGAATCCGAAAACGTTTGCCCTAGTGTAAATGGGGTCTTATAAAATGTTGAAAACCATTGATGCTGATCTCCTGTCCGAATCGATCTGTTATTCTGGCCACGTTCTGGCTAACGCCAGACGATTTTATCCACCTCAGGGGAAGCCCTCGGACAGGAATGAGTTATAAACTATCTTTTTATAAACTATCTCTCTAACTCTTTCCTGTCCAAATCGGTCTTTGGTATTGTATTCTGGCTAACGCCAGACGATTTTATTCACTTTCAGTGGCTAAGACAGGAATGGTTAAATGGATGGTAAGACGCAGAATTGTCTTTCCCAATTTTGATTTTTTTAAAAGTATTTTTAAAATAAGGAGGAATAGCCTTTATATTCTCACTTGGTAAATTTTCCATCTTCTTCCAAAGTTATATTCTGGATTTTAGAAAATCCAAACGATACCTTATGACGTCATCTACTTTACGATTTCATAAAGTAGGAATATCTACGGAAATAACTGGTAGATTGTACTGAAATGTTGCAGCTGTGCTGATAAGAATGGTACATTGCAATGTACAGCGTTATTAATGTTCTTCATTTGGGCCCAATGGCGGATTACCAAGTAGGCTGAGTAGGTCCGTAATTTCCAGAGAACACATTTTTTATTAGCATTATTATTTTATTTTTAATATTGGGCATTATTATTAATGCCCAATATTACTTATAATATACCCAATTCTCTCCTGGCATTACCACCTTGTTATATACAGAACTCGCGATCAAGCTCTCGGCAACGCCCTCCGTGGCTCAGTGGTCAGAGCATTGCACTAGAATCGCAAGCAAGGTCGTGGGTTCAATTCCTGCCGGAAGGCCTGTGCAGTTGCATTTTTCGGTCCCGGTTTGGTCTTAAAATGTATATATTCTACACTCGAATTTTCCTTCACCCAAAATCCTTAGAACATGCTATGTAATCGAGTGAAATGCCAAATATTACTTATAATATATGGAAACACGACTGTTGTAAAAGATCGCAAACAATCGCCGACTGAATTACAACAATTACAACTATATGGAAACCAGGCTTATAAGGTCTGATGTTATTTTGGTGGATTTGGTCGCGTTGCATGATAATATAATTAACATTTATTATCTGCTCATTCGTGTCTGAACTATTACTTATTATATTCCTTTATCGAGCATGTTTCTTTATCGTTTTAGAACCGGTTAGATGGGTGCACTCAATTGGTTTATTCCGTTGGTTTCATCAGAAAAGCTATGTTTGATTTTAGTATTGCATGATAGGTTTTTGTTAGTAATAGGTCACGTGATTATCGCGCGGACCAACGTTGTTCTTTTTTTTTTTTTTCGATATACGGTTCTTGTAAGCTAATAAAGAACATAAAATACAATCCTCGTTGTTGTGTATCCATCGTTATGACAAATAATCTAACAGGTTATGGGCCCAGCAGTAGGCTACTTTTCGACGGTGATGAGAGGAAGTATGAGTTATGGGAGATTAAATTTCTTGGTTAACATCTTCGTTCACCTTTTTACTTACCCGTTTGGAAGGTTGTGCAAGCCGTAGCCCGGTGGGGGCCTGGGGCGAATAGCGGTACTTGGATCCAGGTTAAGATCCATCCATGCAGGATCTTGAGCTGACCACCCCCCACTCGGTATGGCTTGCACCGATCACACCAATAATTGGTGGAAGTATTACACTTACCTCTTTGATTGAAGGGAGGGACGGTGGGAATATCTTATTTTCCTCTGACTCCAACACTGCGTCTGACTGCTAGCCCGTTAACGCGGCAATGACGACGTTCAACTAGTGCCAGTCTTCCATGGCCGCTGACCCCCAAGCTTGCAGTTAACCTTGGTTTAACCTCATTTATATTGAAGAAACTCAGCGATACAATCCTCACGCCGCAGCAGACGCAACGAAGAATGCCGATACATTTGCCGAGTTGATCCAATGCTTGGATGATAGAACTAGAAGTCTTACGCTTGTTATTCGAGATGCGACAAACGACGGAAGAAAAGCCTTGGCTATTTTACGCGAACATTATCGATCAAAGGGAAAGCCAAGAATAATAACCCTCTCTACGCAACTGACGTCGCTAAAAATGGCTGCCGACGAAAATATTAGACAGCCGCTACTTCGCTCAAAACGGCAGGAGAGACAATCAGTGACAGTTTATTAATCGCAATGATTCTAAAAGGACTACCTCAAGCCCGCTTCAAGCCGTTCTCAACAGTAGTGACCCAAAAGGACAAAGCATTGTCTTTTGGCGAATTCAAGGTTGCACTGAGAAGTTTTGAAGAAACAGAAAAACTATCTACTGAAGCCAGCAAAGAGGACAGTGTGATGAAAGTTATCCTTTGTTATGGATGTGGAACGCCCAGACACAAATTGGCCGAATGTCGTGTCAAGAAGAAGCGATGGTGTGATATATGCAAGAGCAACACTCATCAGACTGAAAAATGCCACAAGAAGAACCACGTAGCAAAATCCGTAAGTGAGACTAAAAATGACAATATGCATGAAGTCAAACAATCTTTTGTATTTAAAGTTGGTATTAATGTAACTAGTAAACAAAATGTAAATGGGTTACTAGTAGATTGTGGGGCAACCGCACATATTGTGCATGCATGATCTCACTAAGTTCATTAGATTTGATAAAGAATTTAATCCCGAAAATCCTTATATAGAACTAGCTGATGGCAGTAGGTCTAACAATGTTGCTTTGAAGAGGGGTGATGCGTGTGTCCAACTCTGTGATGTTGATGGTAATGTTCATCAGGCAACTGTACGTACCCTCTTTGTATGTACTCTCTTATATAGACAGAATATATTTTCTATTCAGGCTGCCACTAGCAAAGGTGCTGCTGTATGTTTTTCATCTGATGATGCTAAGCTTATTTACCCCAATGGCACTGAATTTAAAATTGAAAAGAGTGGTAAATTATACTATTTGAATAGAGTAGCTTCTTCTAGTATGGCTAAACAAAACAGCAAGACCAAATCCTTGAGAGACTGGCATGAGATTTTGGGCCACTGTAATTTGAAAGATGTTCTTGCTTTGGAAGGTGTTGTAGATGGGATGAAGGTGGTTGGTAAACGTGAGTTTGATTGTGATGTCTGTGTTATGGGAAAAATGACTCAATCTAGGAGCAGAGAGCCAGATAGACGTGCTAGCAAAATTCTTCAGTTAGTACATTGTGATCTTGCAGGCCCCATCGAGCCTGCAGCCAAAGATGGTTTTCGATATGCTATTTCATTCACTGATGATTTTTCAGGTATTATTATGATTTACTTCATAGTCGTCAGAAAAGTGACACTATAAGTGCAACTGAACAATTCTTAGCAGACTCAGCACCATATGGTAAAGTTAAATGTCTGAGGAGTGACAATGGTACTGAATTCACCTCAGAATCTTTTCAAAATCTTCTCTTAAAGCACAGCATAAAACATGTTGTGTATCCATCGTTATGACAAATAATCTAACAGTTTTTAATTAAACAATGATTTAGCTTTGGTTCATATTTTATTATAATTAGCTCAGTACTCAGCAAGAACAAAAATGGGAGGGGGATGTGGTTTTCGTCCCCGAGCCCGGGGAGGGTGTTAATCTGCATGGACATGCGTGAAGTCCACTTGCACACGAATTACGCGCGCGCGAGTTGAAAAATAGGTACGCAATGCGTACATGTGACTACCGCTGTTAAGTACAGAACGAGATATAGACTTGAAATGCATGAAAATGTGTGAAAAGCACAGACACACACAAAAATTTGTGGATAAATCCTAGCTAGAGAACCACTCTAGTGGTACCGGTGCTTTGAACAACCCAATTTAACTTTTATCCACTGAACAGCACTATCAGATACATAACTATTCAGTGGATAAAATTTTATATTAGGTTGTTCAAAGCATGACCAGTGCTGTTCTTTAGCTAGAACTTATCAACTAGATAAGCTATCTTGGCTTTGTACAACTCACCCCAGATCATATACATACACATTATTTTTGTGGAAACACCGTAAAATATTTATTTGCTAAGCTTTCAGCCTGTTGACTCAGGCCGAAACTGTTAGCAAATAAATAATTTTCATGGTGTTTCCACAAAAATAATCTATATACATTATCGCCTTGAAAACTTTCAAAAAATTAATCACTCCAGATAATCAACATTGTGTTCCAAAACAACATTTTACCTGCCATAAATATGCTGTCAGTGCCATTCAAGCGTAATGCATATCACGAATATTTTGTGATTCTGTTAGTATTTTAAATAAGACAGTACAACAATACTCAATATTGTAGTTTCAACAGATATATTTCTTCATTTCAAGGCTTTCAACATATTCAAGGTTTTAAGTTTCCCAGCAGTTCGCAGTAGCTTTTCAAAAAGTACATTTGAGTGACACTTAGACACCAGATTATGGAATATTTTAGTACTTTCACAAGAGTCAGACTTCTGGTGTATCTACTATTCTGTGGTCAGACCGCTGTATAGCAGCTCTGGTGAACGCTCTGGTGTGCACGGAAACTTAATTTGGTTTCTTAATTTCATTATACAACACGTTGCCAAAGTGATCTTATATTAGATTTTGCAAGCGTTTGAATGGCTTCCTTGTCTGTTTCAGAATGACAGAAAAACCAACGTATTAAAATTAATAGCTCGGAAACTATACGTATAATAGAACTAAAAACAAACCAGTACAATCAGATTGCCATGAAAAAGTAACAGGCAAGGTTTCAGTCAAAAATATAAAAAAACAGCGGAGAAAATTGAAAATTTCATATCAATAATTAAAAGAGTACTGTATGTGTAGCCAACATTCTATCAAGAAGATTAGGTAGAAAAGTTAGTTATTATTGTATTGTTTGTGAAATAAAGGATTCAGACAAGCGGAATTCTGGAATGATTCTACTCACGGCAAATAATTATGCTGTTATATAACGTCAAAGTCAAAAACACCGAAAACCACTGAAAAACACCACAGAAAACAAATTAGCGAATCTATTTAAGGTAGTATAAACAGACTGTTTTCATGAAGCAAAAGGCAAATTTTCATAAAAAATTAGTAAGATAACAGTGGGCAAAAAAATATGGAAAACATATATACCACGCCGATCCTAAAAGATTAGTGGCGTCTTCAGCAAAACACAGCAAAAATCCTCATCGTACTGAAATTGATATCTCTCAAGATGAAACAAAATATGAAAAACTTAAGCTTACCTTAGTGACTTATTAAGCCGTGTTTACACGACCAATATTTAAGCACGCTTAAGTTTTGCCGTGTAAACATGGCTTTCGTACGGAAGTTTTATACCTTCGAGTTTATTCTTGCTGTCCTCTTTTAGTTTCCATTTTACTCACAATCAACAGTTTTCCCTCAGTTTTTCTTTCTGTTCTTTCGAAAGAGATGTGCTAACTGATCCGATTAAACCCCATGAAGCAGTGGCGTTGTCAGACCTGGGAGAGTGTGTGTGTGTGTGTGTGTGTGGGGGGGACAAAATGATGACGTCATCGTTATATGACGCCATCGGTATATGACGTCATGATTGTTGGTACTTCATGTTAACTCTATATAATAGTTTTTATACAGATAATTGTGATTTTAAAATATATACTAGAAATTACTACCGCAAGTGAAATGCTGCCTCGAATGCGACAAGAAGCCTGATTAGTTTCCTGATGTTTCACAAAATTCCTAAAATAAGCCCTTTAATTACAGACAGAATATCTAATACACGTTTATTTTTAATTATAAGATTTAAAATTATACATTACTATGAAACCTATCTCTTTATATCATAATTGGCAAGGGTTTTAACAGGATAAACACTACATGTATTACATGGTATACAAATAATAGATCACTATGCGTCTTGCTGTGGCAAAACAGTCAACGAAATTCCAAGTGTTTCATGTTATGACAAATGTATAGCTGTAAAATGATACAGCAATATACCAACTTCAGATTATTTTGGAGAAGTTGTATAACTAAAATAATTATATTCCAGGCTGTGCATGCTAGCATTTTAGAGTTGCGCATTGTTTATAATCTCTGATTCTTATAAGTTCTTGATACAAATACACCACTTTCAAGGCAATTTACTATTATAGTCATTGTCTCATAGTCATTGATGATGATCCATTACTTTCAAGATGTCTCACTCTGCATAATTATTGTGTTGCAATCCATCATTGAAACATAGTTTATTTTCTAAGAGAACATGTAATATTGTATTTACTTTACAGAAAACACGAGTATCCAGGAGTATGACTGACTAATACTTCTGTTGTAAGTGAACCATACTTTTCTTTTTTTGAGTGAAATGATAATCCATTTCTTCTCAGTATTTCAATGTACAGTCACTGCATCACATGTAGTTTACTTCCGGATACTGCTAAGTTTTTGTGCGGACAACTCATCACTGAAAGCAAATGTTATATTCTGAAATCAGATGTACTGTATGGAAATCGAATAGCATCATGTAGACATAGAGCAGTTCCAAAGGTGCACGAAGAGATGGTTAAACAGAGCGAAGGTTTCAGGCTTTGAAAGCATTTACAAAAATCGCATGCCACCATGCCACTGTCTATTTGTAAGAATTTGTAATACTCACCGTCTAAACTCCATGCTAAAAAACGTCAATCTCGTTTGTCCCACTGATCTCAAGTAATAGGCTCCTTTAATATACTGGATAGAGCATCTATTGTTTCGCGCTCCAAATTCTACGTCACAAAACGTCATAAAAATGTCTACGTCATCCGACAGAAATCCTTGAATTCGATCTGATCGAGTTTCTGTGTCGACCAGAGGAGGTTGGTCACGGTCCGAAAAGGATCATGGGTGGACATTTTGACCAATGAGAAACCGATCGGCGAAGGAGCGATTGGAGGCAATTTTGATCAAGGAGAAGACAGGACCTTCAAGAAAGTGATATTTTCGACAAATTTTTAGAAATTTTAATCAACTAACAACAGAAATAGGAGGTAAGACAAGTTATTAATATTTTTGGTTAAAATCTAGCTCGAGATCGGCTTAATCTAATGTATAATGTGAGGTGATAGAATGGGTCTACGAAATGGCGCCATTTACCTCGCGCGCTTGTAGTACTTCACCTTCTGATAGTTTACATGAATTGGTTAGTGGTTCACAGTGGTTTTTTAAGTCATATGTACAGAATAAAGGTTGCTGATTATGATTATGATATCGAACCCCATTGAACCTCTTCTGGTTTTCGAGATATACGTCGCTGAAGACATGCTAAATTTTCTAGCAAGTTGTTGTCCTAATATGTTCAAAGTCTTGAATAGGTCTTGTGCGTTTTGGTATAATTTGTCATATACTGATACGTAGAGTGTTCTTATAGTTTCTTCGTATTCATAATATTAGTATGATTATTAAAATTAGTAATGTGTAGGTTTGTAGTTTATTGTCCAGCTCATTGCTGTTACTTGTTATTGTAAATAATATATATAGTATGTTGATATTGCTAATTTGTTGTTGGGACCTTGAGCCCTTTCAACTGAATCAGTGGTGTAGGAAGCAAGTTGATGTGGATACTGAGGGGACTTTCAAAAGGGCATGCACTGTTGCAAATATAGGGGGCTTTATGACCAAGTGGGGCCAGCAACATATGTGCCAGTGTTCCCCTGGTTTGCACACCTCGGAACTAATACAATACTATGGTCAATAATTCCATCTCTATTTTGTTTTACAGGAGGTGAAAATATACAGAAGGCAATCTTGGAATAACTTACTTAATATGTAATCCAAAGTTTTGCATGTTAACTACAATGCATGATAATTGTGGACATAACTAATAAAATTTTAACAAATAGAAGTATTTCACATGGCATTATATGATATTATCCAAATGCTGGGTCTCAAAGCTTAATGCTTATTTAAAGCTCCAAATGGCTAAGGGAATATTCATTAACTTAGAATGCTATTGCATTATACTATACACTTATAAACTGGTGATGAGGAGAACAGTTTTGTTTTCACAAGAGTCTTGATGTTTCCTGAGATGATGGGCAACATTTGATTTGTCTAATCCCACATGACCATAAATAAACCAAAAGCAGTCTGAGTTACAACTAGGAAAAGTCTCTAATAAGGCAGACAACCTTGGGGACAATTTCATCTGTCTTAGAGAGACACCCTCTAAGAGACCTCAACCACATTGACAATATTCTAAACAACAATTATATACAAGCAGCCAAGATTTGACCATTTTATACACCAATCAAACTTTTGGTCAACCCAAGGGAGGGTGGGTGTACAATGATTGACAAAGATTGACCACAAACTGGTGCTCCACAGCGGGGTGTGTATGTCAAATGCCCCCTGGGTATGCCCGACCTCTCCCTGGTTGGGCAAAGCATTGATTGGTGCATTAGAGAGGTGCCAATTAATAGCACGTTCACTGTAATTGAATACCTGTATCAATGCCAGTGGCACTTTAGAAGTAACTAAGATCAATAATGAGACTAGCTTTTGAAACCCATGCATATTTTATATATATATATATATCATTGGCTTCAAATTGGGAAGAGGCAGCACGCAGGCTATATTGAGACAAAACATTTTATTTTCATTCAAGTTACTTATTTGCATATATATATATATATATATATATATATATATATATATATGTATGTATAAATATATATATATACTGTATATATATATATATATATATATATATATATATATATACACAATCAAGTAACAACACATAAAATTTCTAGTTATTTGTCATCTGTGAAGGCTTGAAGTGGTGCAATATTTCTATGTTGAACATTTGAGCAATTCAATATTCCAAAATCACCCTTTATACAAACAAAAAAAAACCCAAATTAATTGTATATATGCAGTCTACCTATTTTAAAAACATCAAAGTTAATACCAAATACATAAGTTAATTTCATACAGCCAGTGCATACGATTTTAAAACAGTATTAATATAAACAACAACGTTGATTTCTTACCTTACGCTTTTCTCCATTTGCAACGACTTACGACGCGTTCCACATCTAAAATTTTCAGCACAATCAAATCCTTCTTTGTTGTAAACATCTCATTCGTTTCATTTGTATCAATAAAATGCCTCCAATGGAACTTGAGTAGGTCTTGAAAATTATCTTAATGCCCACACGCCATTGTCGCGAATATACACCAAATAAAGCACAATCTGATATTTAATTGTCTATGATCATCACGAATTGTTTTCCTATTTTGCTGACGATCAGCTTTATAAATTCTGGATCAACTGTGACGAGTTTTCAAAAGATTTTACGCATCGAGTCCACCCAGAGGAGATCACTCCTCGTCTGTGGTCAGATGCAAATGAATCGATTTTGGCGTTAGTAACCATGATCCTTTTCGGACCGTGACCAACCTCCTCTGTGTGTCGACTATACATACGTCGGCAAAAGGTCTGGGCACGAGTAACAGGCCACCCAAGTACCCAAGCCAAGATTAGTGTACTGCCTCGCTATACGCTCGGCAGCAATGATCGTTTCGGGTGCATTAACCTTAACCCCCAAACATTCGTAAACTTAACCCAAATTGTTGTGTGGACCTAACACATAGTAGAAACGCTCTGGGGGGGGGGGTCCGGGGTAGGCCCCCCCGGAAAATTTTGAAATTTAGAGTCTCGGAAATGCCATTTCCTACATTCTGAGATGTGAATTTTTACATTCTGAGGGGTGATTTTTAAATTCTTGTACCGGTGTACCGGCGTCTCAAACCGCCTGGATACGGCCCTGAGTGAACTAACGCAAGAAGAGATTAGCCTGCGAGCAGGCTCTCTCAACGTGGCGCTGTGAAATGAGAGCCTGCAACAATCCTAGGGGTAAATCGATAACGCCCACTTAATTAATATGCAAATGTCGCGAATCAAACCAATCACATTCTTCCGGAAGTCTGTGTAAAAACCCTCATTCAAAGCACAATCCGAAGATGTAAATTTCACACTATCAACTATACTCCTTACTGGAAACTCAAAATCTGTTTATAAGAAAGCCAGAAGCAATGTAACGCATCTAACGATTATCGGGTATGTAGTTAGGAGTTCAAAATATTCAACTTTAGACTAAAAACATGTAGCGAAACAGTTTAGCGATGCATGCTATAAACGTCTCAGTATGAATCAAATAGAATGTACTTTAAAGATTGGGTCATGACAACCTCAGATCTTAGCTTTATAAGTTTGCTATCTCTAATTTGTGGAAGACGAACATAACTTTGATTTTGTACAGAAACATTGACAAATCGTTATTCGAGATTAGGTGTTTGTGATTCACTGAACGGCATTCACTGATCCAGGTGATGGCGACAGAATATCGTCAAGATAGCGCTTCTCGTGTAAATGTGCAAGTTGCAAGAGGTCAAAACGAAGACTTTCACGAACTGCTGTATACGAACGAACATGAAATGAGTTACGCTCCTTCGTAGCTAGGGAAGGTGCGAAAACCTAACTTAAATGAACATATAGACACTTTCAGACGCTTTCAAAGATAGCCGACATATAGAACCAGGTGCGTATCATTATAGTCTAAACGGCGACATATTAATAGTTCAGAAATTCAAGTGTTTTCATCAAATTTAGCAAGACTTTCGTTCTGGCTGTTGAGTTAAAAAACTGGGTCATTCTGAACTGAATAACTGGTAGCCTCGAGCCAGTCGGCTTCGATAATATAAATAATACTTGACACACTGGCGCACAAATTGGATAATATATCAATTATAAAGTTCCAGACAATAGCAGACATTTATTAATGGCAGAAAGAAACCTCGTTTGAAAAAGAGCTTACCTCATTCAGCAATAATCTTTATTACACGAATTAAGTGAATGTGTAATCTCCTCTTATTAAGTATGTTTTGACGTTTTGAACGGCACATTATTATTGAGTCAAGGCGACACACGGGGCTCGATTTCTGATGAAAGTGATGACACTTGCTTCTGTATTATAAAGCCAGACACAGACAGACAGAGAGATTCGTGGAGTTTCAACCCGGATCTACTTTGCTATTTCTTTTCTTTTGTTCCACAGCGATGTGTTTTAAAAATATTAAGAGCTACGGCGTCTTTAATAGCCGTCTTGTTGAAATATGTCTCACTCCATGCATTGTTGAAGTCCGTAAACAATAACTTTAAAAATAATTTATTCTGCATTAATTTTGTTCGACCAATAGAAACTCGCGGCCGCCAAATTTGCCCAATAGAAATACGCGGCCTCTGACGGCCGCGAGTGACGAAAAAACATCATGCTTTGTTGCAGGCCCACATTGCACAGCAACAGGAGGGCCTGCCCGCAGGCTAAGAAGAGATATGAATCGAAAAACACATTCACACACTTGCGAACTATTTGTCCAGCTAGCGGTGTGAGCTGAGCACTTGGAATCATTACATACACCCACCCCCCTATGGCGTTAGATCACCGCCAATATTCATGTTTGTTGTTATGCAACATGTTTTCGTCATTCAAGTTAAAATGGACATTGAACATGTCAATTTCAGCATATCGCGGAAATTGAACTTTGTTCTTTCAACAAGTTTCTCAATTTTAACAAATAACCCGAATTGAAGTCTTTCATCAAACGGACATCTTTCGCAACTTGAAGTTTCGAAATATGTTGAATACACAATAGTACCTGAAAATGTGTAAGTTGAAGTTTCTAAATATGTTGAAAACGCATCGGTACCTAAATTTGAAAACTAGTTGAATATTCAATATTGGCGGATAATAAACATCGCATTGCAAATGTCCGCCAATATTAATTAACGTCAAGTAATGACACCCCCCGGTAAAAATCACTAGCGCCCAGGCCATTGGCGTTATTCAACTTCTGATCATGGCGACCAGAGAAGTCCTACCACTCCCAGTGGAGAATGCGAGGTTAAATGAAAGTACTGATCTCCTTAGTGCGCTATCTATTGTCGAAGATTTATTATCCAGATTAGACGGCCGTAATGACCCAGATTGCGCTGACGGTATAGCTTTTAAGCTTGACGTTTTAAAGCGAATTCTCGTAAATGTTGGTATCGACGTTAAAAACAGCCAAACAGGCCTCACCGCACCTTAAACCAATTTGATCAGCGCTTTAAAGCTTTGAACAGCAATGCCTTTGCTCCAAAAGTATATACTGGGACACGTGGCAAACCGTCCTATGACATACACGAGGGACAAGTGAACTTCCTATTGGAGCAAGGTTTTAAAGTTGGCGATATTAGCAACATGCTGGCCAGGGTGCATTCCGTGCATACCTCACGCCGAAGATACGCCAAGGCCTACGGAATGCCACGCCGAGACCTTCAAAATGCCACGCCAAGATCTTCAAAATGCCACGCCAAGATCTTCAAAATCAACATGCCACGCGTACGCCATTAAAGATGCTGGGAGTGCGTTGGAAACAGCTCCCCGTAGCAATTTCTGCAATGAAATAATGCGTTGCGGTGGCCTGTTTGCCAACGCAAAATTTCCCGAATTTGCGCCAGAAAATTTGGATTTTCTTTATGTAAATGTCATTGTATACTAAGAAACATAATACTCATTTACTCTGTATGAATTTGGTCGATTCATTGGTCTGGAAGGCACGGGATCTAGCACAGAAATCCTTTGAAAACATGCCAAGCACTTACACAACCATACGCCAGTACGCCGCAAACACTACAATTTCACGCCAGTACGCCGAGCTCTCTTGAGGTCCACGCCGAAGATCTTCGGCGTGACCCACTTAAAATGCACCCTGGCATGCTGGGGGTAAGCAAAAGAACTTTGGAGCGACGAATGCGCTCTTTTGGGCTAAGCGTAGCAGGTAAGTTTCTGTAATATGTATCTAGCAATTTCGAAAACATTAAAGAAACCGTATCAAAAGAATATGGATCACACCCATATTTATGCTAATACTGTAGACACCCCCTATCAAATAGATGCCCCCTCCACAAGATCCATTTCCAAGAGGGTAATTGAAGAAAAAGAAATATCGTTGGAGGGAAAATGATTTAAATGAGACAATGAGACATCCTAGGGGGGAAAGGAGACATCCACAGGGCCAGGGTCAACGATGTATGAACCCATCCGAGAGAATCTAATATTTTTTTTTATTCTAAGGGGTTTGAGAAGCAATCCCTCAAAGGGGAAGGGTGCACATATTTAATGAATGACCCAAGGAACACCCTCCTCCAATAACAAACGGACCTCCCTCCTAATATCCTAATAAACACTACTTCCAAACATACAGTACCTGTAAACACAAATTGTTAAACAAAAAATTAATGGCAGTGCTCTATTTTCTAACAAGCTTAAAAACAAGGCTTTTTTGAAGTTTATTATTATTATTTGATGTCAAAGTGATTATATTTGCCTTTAAGAATATGATGAGATTTTGTGAACATTTGTGTGTTGTTTTCATTTAAATAACAGAAATATCAAATTTATAGCTAAATGTTTCCAAACACCCAGGGTGTTTATTGGAATAAATATGGTATATACTTGTTTATGTTTTACAGCTACTTATAGCACTATCAGTGATGAGCAGCTTGATGAACTTGTCTGGGAAGCACAAAATCTAAATCCCAATATTGGTATCAGCTAGATTAACGAAAGGCTTCCTCATTGGCAAAGGACATCGGGTTCAACTTCATAGAATAAGGGAGTCATTAATAAGGACCGATCCAGTTGGTGTAATGGACCGATTGTCAAGAACAGTGACCAGGAGGAGATACCAAGTTCATGGTCCTTTAAGTTTGTGGCATATTGATGGGAACCATAAGCTTATTAGGTAGAGCTCAATATAAATTGCAATTTAGCCTGATGTAAGATGTTAAGCTTGGTACACACGGACCAAAGAAAAACAGGCATAATGCAGGGACAAATTTCATATTTGTCATATGCCAAAATTTTCACACAGAGGTATTTACCCCCCCCCCCCTAACATGTCCCATGGAATCAAATTAATATACACGTGCACTAAGCATATAAGCATAAAACCCCAAGGCACACATGAGCTATAATGGAACAAAAAGGAATTCTAAAGAAATTCTTTTTCTGCTTTGTCACTGTTGACCTTAGTTAGAGGAAAAGTCATACATTGTCATGATTTTTGCATATTACACTAAAAAAAATGTGTCCAATGCATATGATTTGTTGGCTTTTTTGTTCCCACACTATGCAAGACAACAGGAGGTCAAGTCAAGTCTAATTAGTGTACAGTACACCAATCAAGACACATGAGATATTGTAAGCAACAGTCAAAATTTTTTTTATAGCTGTCCTATACTCGTATACATGTATACCTCTTGCTAACAGAGTTTCCAGTCAATACAGTTTATAGTTAAGGACTAAGTTTTTGGTTACTATTACCCTTCTCTTTTTGTAAACATCTTCAAGTACTTAGCATGGTAAAATCAGCTGTATATCTTGCTTAATACAGTTTATTGTGAAATATACAGTACACTGTACCATCTATGAGGGGTGTATCACTCCAAAAATTTCATACACCATGCAAAAAAGAAATCCCTGAAAAATCCCTAAAAATCTCCAAAAGTATCAAAAATCTCTGAAAAAGCTTTGAAAATCCTAAAAAATCCCACAAAAATCCGAAAAAATCTCACAAAAATCCCATAAAAATCCATAAAAATAAAAAAAATCCCACAAAAATCCCTGTAGGATTTTCAAAATCCCAAAATCTTGTATGCTTTTTTTGGAGTGATACACCACTCGACCATCTAGACAGTAATTGTCAATCATTTTTAATCATTCCATGTTATACAGGTGGAGGATTGTTATTCATGGGGGGATCGATGGCTATTCTAGAATACCTGTGTATCTAGTTGCATCAAACAACAACAGAGCAGATACAGTGTTAACAGCATTCATGGATGCTGTTGAAACTTATGGCTTACCATCTCGTGTAAGATCAGACAAGGGAGGGGAGAATGTCCAAGTTGCATAGCACATGCTAAATCATCCACTGCGAGGGCCTGGGAGAGGAAGCATAATAACAGGTTATTAACAGACTAGTGTGTTGCAAAAATGTTTCATAGGTGGATTTTCTAGGGGGTGCAGGGGAGTGCGCACCCCTCCCTAAAATCTCCAGCACACCCCAGTGAAGATCTGCACTGACAGAGCAGACAGGCAGATAAATAAGTTTTCATCCCTTTCTGTGATGAATGAACATTCATTATTGAAAAGATCTAGTTTAAAAGCTGTTTTAGAACAACTGTAAACATCTCTTCTGTCAATTAAGACCATTTTTCAGAACATTTACTGCCCCACCAGTAGCTCCACTCCTGGATCCCTTTGGGACCTGTACCCTGAGACTATCTTCTGGTGCTCTGGATTGCACTGGATTGTGATGTACTGGATTGTGATGTGCCTGGCTGCGATGGAACTGGAATTCTATGCCTCTGTGACTCGTCAGATTGGTTTGCTGTCAGAAACATGTAAATAAAAAGGTAAATCATGGTTGTTTGGGCCAGCATGACAGCTTCATAACAGTGCACACCTTAGCCCACCTTAACCCACCTTACACCAACTTAACCCACCTTAGCCCACCCTATACACCAGATGTAGTATGATACATAACTCAATCCATAATTACATGTAAATTGAACGACATAACATAATTACAATCATATGTGTGATCGCTTGAAGTATATGTACATAAAGTATTGTATATGATTATCTACATGGATGCATACAAAGAAATCAGTAAATTCCAATATTTTATCATAATTAATAATTTGTAGTTTACCATTCATTTTTTTTCAAAAGGGAAATAAGGCAATGAAAACAAATATTAATAACTAAAAAAATAACAAAATCTGTAACTTTTAGAATGTTCCACAGACCTGTATATATTATACGAATTAATAAATTTGTTCTTTTGCTAAAGAAATGTTCATTTGAGAATTAGTATTCTTAGTATTCTTTATATAAAATGGAATGTTCATTAGTATTATTTACATAAAATTGTTTGTTCAATAGTATTCTTTCCGACGTCAAGAAGTTTTATCAGGTATAAAACCACGGACATGGTACTGACTTCCTTTGTGTTTTCCTCGTGAATTATTAATGAGTTTTTGAAGTGATATTTATAGTGCCATATCACATACGAAATATATTCATACATATTTAATAGGATTTAGGACAGAAACTGATATGCATTATTCATATGTCTACGAGTACGAGAACTCACCTGTTGCTTGTTGCCTCAATCGTTCAGCTACTTCCAGCAGAGCACTTCTGGCAGAACGTATTTCATCCGGATTCATGTCGTTTGTACTGTAAAAACGAAAGCCTCGTCGTGGATCTGAGGTGGTGGATAGCGCTTCGAGAAAGTCTGTGTTGATGACCAGATCGTGAAGATGGCCTGGGCGCTAGTGATTTTTACCGGGGGGTGTCATTACTTGACGTTAATTAATATTGGCGGACATTTGTAATGCGATGTTTATTATCCGCCAATATTGAATATTCAACTAGTTTTCAAATTTAGGTACCGATGCGTTTTCAACATATTTAGAAACTTCAACTTACACATTTTCAGGTACTATTGTGTATTCAACATATTTCGAAACTTCAAGTTGCGAAAGATGTCCGTTTGATGAAAGACTTCAATTCGGGTTATTTGTTAAAATTGAGAAACTTGTTGAAAGAACAAAGTTCAATTTCCGCGATATGCTGAAATTGACATGTTCAATGTCCATTTTAACTTGAATGACGAAAACATGTTGCATAACAACAAACATGAATATTGGCGGTGATCTAACGCCATACCCCCCAACGTTTCTCACCGGATTTGGAAGAATCTCAAAATTGGTCTTGAAGTTAACTGGGGGGGGGGGGGACGCCCCCCCCCTAGTCCCCCCTCTAGCGACGCAAGAAGTCATAACTGTGTCTGTTTAAACTAATAAACTAATACCCGCTGTTGATACTGTTCACATGAATTCGAACTTGAATAGAACGGTTTGTTCAGTTCTATGTGGTTATAATTTAGTGAAACACGGTTGAGTCTGACTTGTGCTCATTGTCTTCCAGTTAATATTTTAACTTTCACTACAAGGTTTGGCTATTGACTAATAGTATATGAATTCTTGGCCATGATAGAATGTGCTTGACATGTCTTGGATAGAATGTGCTTGTCTTGTCTTGTAGTATATTTGCTGTCTAATGTGATATTAAAGGTAACAAACGATACTTAGTTTTGTCGAATTTGGGCTAATAATGTTCAACCAGTTCAGATGGTTTTATTATGGTTACAGTACAGTATGTATTTTGCCCAAGCCCTTGTCCTTTGATAGTATTTTCAATTCGACTATCGATTCCACTTTTGTTTAAGCAACACATTCATTTTGTCTACAGTATGTCTCAAACAAAATATGTACATACTGGATAACATTTTGAGTTAGTGGTAAATTACTGAGAGCCGAGTCTTTTAGCCAAATACAGCCCGAGAGGCCTGTGGCCCCAAGGGGTTTATTACTCGGGCTACTGTGGTAGCCGAGTCTAGGTTTCGCGATTCTTTTTATTATTATTTTTATTTTTATTTTTATTTTTATTTTTATTTTTTTGCGACGCGTTATTAGTCCTCCGCGCGGCCGCTGGCGATATTGACCAATAAGCTTTGCGAAACTGAGCCATGTGACCAACTGACCATATGCATGTGACCAATGCCTTCTTTCTTTTCGACTGACTGAGTGAGTGAGTGAGCTTTCTCGTCTCGGATGTGTTTTGTTTGTTCACAGACATAGTTATTGGGCAGTAATGTCGCTGGCAAGTATCTTGATATTATTATATACACTTACAATCGCACACGCCGTTCATTAAGTGAACTTGCAGGTGACACTTTCTAGGTAAACATGAAGCTGTGTAATTAAAGGCGAAGAGACTTGACATATTGACCGCTGTTTCTTTCTTTGCTTTCCTGATGTCTAATCACTCGTCTCGGATGTGTTCTGTGTGTTCACAGACATATAGTTATTGGTCAGTAATGTCGCTGGCAAGCATCTTGATATTATATACACTTACAATCGCACACGCCGTTGATAGTTGTGTTGATATTTAATACCTGAAGAGACTCGACATATGAACGCTGTGTACATGTGTGGAAATACGTTAATAAATACAGGCAATCGTGTTTTGTTATTGCAACTTGTGTTTTCTATCGGAGAATTGGATTGCGTTTTGACTTTTGCCTGTGACCAATGTGTTTAATAGACTTTAGACGTTAGCACTGCATAGCACTGTGATTTTGCAGTAGCCCGAGTGAACGCCTGACCAGGCGTCTTGTTTGGATAAAAGCTGAGGTTCAAGGTAATTAACTGACTTATTTAATAGATGAGGTTTTTGAAAAAACATGTAATTACTATATATTGCCCTGTTGACCAGGGCAATATCTATATACAGTGCCTTGATTTTTTAAATATTGGTTCTCTTGGGATATATCGTAGATACAGCTCTAGAAAGAACAAAGAAAACCAACTCAACTATTAAATGATTATAGCATCTTAATGGCCATTAAGAAGTTACACCCAAGTTTGATTCCTACTCGATCAATGCAGTTTTACTGTACATTTAGCAGATTAAAATTTTATCTAGTTTGCTGAAAGCAAGAAAAGTCTTTCCAGTTACATGCATCCAGGATTACTGTAGATCTAAGGATGTTACTCTGCAATCTGGGTTTAACTCCTACTCTACACTTATCAGATTAAAATTTCACCTTGGATATACACCACCAGAGATTTCTTCTGGCTGGTTTCCTCCTGTAGTAACACTGACCAATGAGGGATGACTCTTGCACTAGTATAGTATTTTAAACATTTTGGACAGTCCTTTGCGGCTTTGCCGTTGTGCTGAATTAGAGAAAACTTAAATTAATTTCAATAAAATTGTTTGTACTATCCAGAGCGGCTTACACTAGCTTTAATTCAACTAAAATCTTATGAACATCTGTATGCATTGTTATGATCACTCATCTCAAAAAAAAATTAATGACTGATCTTGTCTTCTGCCAAGATCAGCTAGTGATACTATGATTTGTGCATAAAAAGTCGTGTGGATCTAATAAGGAAAAGACATATAGATGGGATGAAACCTAAAAAGTTGTATGATGCAAGATATTGAGGTATGATAAATCATAGTCAATCGAGATATGGTCTGGAAACTCGGCAAACTTCAAAGCACCTATAATGAGCTGTGATTTTATGTTGAACCGTACCTTACACCGTGCACATCCTTTGTCTTAGGTTTATTAATATTTAAATAGCACGGTTGAGTGATTGAACTGAAACGTTGCTATTGGACAATTTGTTCATTATACTAAAATACAATGTGTTCAGTGACCGTGCACCGTGCACAAAAATGCATAAAGGCGAACAAAAAGATAGACCAAAGACTTTAGCTGAGTTTCCAGACCATATCTCGATTGACTATGGATAAATGTAGTAAAGATTGAAATTTTTCAAAAATATCTTGAAATAAAAACACTTCTGTAGTAAATAATAGTTTGGAATCATCCTTCTCTTTGTTTATTTTAGAAAAAAGCTCATGACTTATTATCTGTTTCAAATATAAGTATACACAAAGTAGATTATAACCAATAAATAATTATTTTTGTATGTAAATCAGAGCTGGTCAAACCATACCCCTTTATTATAATTTTATTTCAATCTCAGATTATTCTACTATTTCAAATACCAGACAATTTGACTTTGTCAAATAGAAAACCCTTGGCAAGTCTCTCCAGCAAGCCTAACTACAAACAGGGACGTAGCCAGCGGAGAAGCCGGGGGAGCCGCGGCTCCCCCCGTTTAGATATAAAACAGCAGACATGTAACTACAAAACTGATGCAATATAAATTATGTCAGGAAGTAAACTGTAAACAGTGTATTCAATCTATACTGAGTGTATGCATTTTGAGTATCTATGTGACGTTTGCGTGTTTTGAGTATTTTATATGACGTTTTTTAACCTTCAGGGTCTGTAAAATCTTCCTCCAAAAGCCAGGAAATGGCATTTCAACGACTCTCGATTTCAAAATTTCCCGGGGAGCATGCCCCCGGACTCCCTGAAATTTTTTCTGATTACGGCTCCCCCTTTCAAAATCCTGGCTACGTCCCTGACTACAAACTTCCAATAAACGAGGTATCATCGGTTTCAAATTATGAAGCTTAACCATGTAATAAAACCATCCCACAAGCGGGATGTTAAACTTGAACACATAAAGGTAAAAACTCTATAGGGGTGTTGTGGTCGGGGTATGAGAGGTGGGACATTTTTCCGGGGGGTTGTGGTTAGGTTTAGGGTTTCCGGGGGGTGTGATTTGGTTTAGGGTTTCCGGGGGGTATGGGGGTGAGGTTTCGTTTAAAAAGGTTGTCTAATCAGATGGTGGTTTTAGTAGTTGGTTAAGCTTCATAATTTGAAGGAAATGATAGCTCAATAAACATCTTGTATAAAACCCTCAGATCGTCTGATCCAAGATACGTTGAAAAAGACGGATATAGAAATGGTAATAATTTTACTTTGTCTTAAAGTCACTGTCAAACTGCTAAAGTGAATACAAGATGTTATTTGTTCCTTACCTCTGTTCCTTAAAAACTGTAGCCTAGGTCCCACCGGATATGGCCGCCGCGAGATTTTCAGCCTCACTTCCGACTTCAATTTTGCCACGGACGAACCAATAGATGCTCTATCCAGTACAATAAGTATATTATTTGAGATCAGTGTATTTAACATGCTCTGTGCGAAATTGTGAAGCGATGTTTCGAAGCGAATTTAGAGCCCTTCTACTGAAATCGTCGGAGTCGGAGTTTCTTACCTTGTGGCTGCTGGTGGTCAGGAGAGCAGCGAGTTCAAAACTGTTCAATCAATATCTGTCCTCTGAAGTGGGTTAAACAACAAATCTTAGTAATTATGAATACAGAAAGATCAAAAGTAAGCATTTATTTCAAATTTTGCCTTAAAAAAATACCGTTTCGAATGTTTTAAGATTAAGGGAGTGATTACATGGACCGGGCTGGACCAGTAAGCCGGGGTGAGTTTTAAATGGACGTGGGATATATACTGTGGTTTTGGTTCATAATAATCTGATTGCTGTGGCGCGGGTCGTGGCAGAAAGTTCTAGCAGCAGGCTGTATAGTAGATCTGGCGGTGCTAGCCTTGTTGATCGACGAGACGCATGGCCAATGGGTATAGCGCAATTGTGGTATGGCATCGGAATGATCCGTTGGCTCGGAATTTCGGAACCTTTGAGGCCCTTTGGAGGCCTCTGGAGTCTGGACGTTGGGAGACCCTGGTTCAATGAACCGTATGAACCACTGGGCCTAGGCTACTGCTGGCCTTCCGGCAGCGTCCATTTCATCATAATCACCACTAGAAGCGGTGTGATAAGAATCAGAAGATGACAAGCTCAAGGAATTAGTCGCCTTGGTTGACTGGTTTGACGATGGCGTAGACTACAAAAAGATAATTTTTAGTTTTAAATTAAGTGGCTCAAAATAGTTCCCAAAGGGGAAGACTCATCAAAAATCTAATCAAAAATCTTACCTCAGATGATTGGTTTGGCAATAATGGAGCCTACAGACAGAAGAATTGTTTTTGTTTTAACTTAAGGGTGTGCGTACAAATTCCGTTGTTAGGCTACAGTTACTAAGGGTAATTGATTTTTGCAATTAATCTATTTCAAAAATGAACTGCAAATGTATGAAATAATTACGATCTTGAATGCATGGTGTATGTAAACAACAGTTCGTCGGTAGGTAACGTTATATGATGACGTCACACTGACGTCATCAAAAATCTACTTACCTCAGATGATTGGTTTGGCAATAATGGAGCCTACAAATAAAGAATTGTTTTAACTTAAGGGTGTGTGGACAAAAAGGGTAATTGATTTTAGCAGTTAATCTGTTTCAAAAATGAACTGCAAATGTACGAAATAAATACGATCTTGAATGCATGGAGTATGTAAACAACAGTTCGTCAGTAGGTGACGCTATATGGTGACGTCACACTGACATCATCAAAAATCTACTTACCTCAGATGATTGGTTTGGCAATAATGGAGCCTACATAAAAAGAATTGTTTTACTTAAGGGTGTGTGGACAAAAAGGGTAATTGATTGTAGCAGTTAATCTGTTTCAAAAATGAACTGCAAATGTACGAAATAAATACGATCTTGTATGCATGGAATATGTAAACAACAGTTCGTCGGTAGGTGACGTTATATGGTGACGTCACACTGACGTCATCAAAAATCTACTTACCCCAGATGAGTGGTTTGGCAATAATGGAACCTACAAAAAAAGAATTGTTTTAACTTAAGGGTGTGTGGACAAAAAGGGTAATTGATTGTAGCAGTTAATCTATTTCAAAACTGAACTGCAAATGTACAAAATAAATACGATCTTGTATGCATGGAGTATGTAAACAACAGTTCGTCGGTAGGTGACGTTATATGATGACGTCACACTGATGTCATCAAAAATTTACTTACCTCAGATGATTGGTTTGGCAATAATGGAGTCTACAAATAAAGAATTGTTTTGACATAAGGGTGTGTGGACAAAAAGGGTAATTGATTTTAGCAGTTAATCTATTTCAAAAATGAACTGCAAATGTAAAAAGTAATTACGATCTTGAATGTATGGAGTATATAAACAACAGTTCGTTGGAAGGTGACGTAATGTGATGACATCACACTGACATCATCAAACACCTACTTATTACCTCAGGTGATGCCAACCTCGTTCCCAGGGCCTTTTTTAAATTAGGATGGCGGGAAACGGTCCTGTGGACTCTGTATTTTTATTGGTTGATTGCTTTTCTTAAACATTCCTCAGGAAACCTAATTATGCATAGTTTTGGGTCAGTTATAATCAATTATACAATACTCTGGTTGCTATGCGCGTTTTCATTGGTTGTTGGCCATGATCTATTAGAGGACAGACACACGGATCACGCACGTCAGATCATGTCAGCTGACTTGCTTTTTTCTTTCTTCATGCCCCAAAATCCGGCAAGAAGTATTGTGCAATTTTTATATTGTAAAAAAACAAATAGATTCCATTTTTTTGTTGTCTGTTCAGTTATAGATGCGCAGAAGACGTAACAACGTGGTAAGAACATCAGTGACCCACTCGGCTGCGTCTCGTGGGCCACTTTTTTGTTCTTACCACGTTGTGACGTCATTTGTGCATCTATAACTGAACAGACAACGGAAAAATGGCCATGAATCTATTTGTTAAATAGCTTCAACAAAACCGCCAACGGGACCAATTCTCCCACGGGACCGCCATTACTCGGAATGATATTGCATACTAAATTAAGTTGCTAATTTATTACACCCAGTATTTCTGGGTGCTGTGACCAGCCGATGCCAGAACCTTTTCCCGCCCTCCTAATTTCAAGAAGGCCCTTGGAACGAGGTTGTGTTTTAACTGAAGGGTGTGCAGACAAATTCCGTTGCCAGACTACAGTTGCTAAGGATAATTGATTTTAGCAGTTAATCTATTTCAAAAATGAACTGCAAATGTAAGAAATAATTACGATCTTGAATGTATGGACTGTGTAAACAACAGCTCGTTGGTAGGTGACGTCATCAAAAATCTACTTACCTCATGATCAGATGATTGGTTTGGCAATAATGGAGACTACAAAAAGAGAATTGCTTTTGTTTTAACTTAAGGGTGTGCGGAAAAATTCCGTTGCTAGGTTACAGTTGCTAAGGGAAAAATTGATGTTAATTGATTTTTGCAGTTAATCTATTTTCTAAATGAACTGGAAAATGTAAAAAACAACGTCATCAAAAACTAACTTACCTCAGATGATTGGTTTGACGATGAAGGAGGCTACAAAAAGAGAATTGTTTTTGTTTTAACTTAAGGATGTGCGGACAAATCCCATTGCTAGGCTACAGTTGCTAAGGGTGATTAATTTTAGCAGTTAATCTATTTTCTAAATGAAATGCAAAATGTGAAAAATAACGTCATCAAAAACTTACTTACCTCGGATGATTGGTTTGACGATGAAGGAGACTACAAAAAGAGAATTGTTTTTGGGTTAACTCTTTCCTGTTTGAATCGATCTTTGGTATTTTATTCTGGGAAGCCCTCGGACAGGAATGAGTTAAGGGTGTGCGGACAAATTCAATTGCTAGGCTACAGTTGCTATGAGTAATTGATTTCAGCGGTTCATCTATTTCAAAAATGAACCGCAAAATGTAAAAAATAACCAAGATGTTGAATGTATGGAATATATACACAACACTTTGTCGGTGGATGACGTAATACGACATATGACGTCACACTGACGTCATCAAAACCCTACTTACCTCGGCTGGTTGGTTTGACGATGGAGGAGACTACAGATAAAGAGAATTGTTTCTGTTTTAACTTAAGCGGACAAATTTCGTTGCTAGGTTACAGTTGCTAAGGGTGATTTAAGACAGTTAATCTATTTTCAAAATGAATTGCGAAATGTAAAAAATAACCAAGATATTGAGTGAATGAAATATACTGATAACAGTTTGTTGGTGGGTGACGTAATGTGATGGTATCACACTGACATCATCAAAAACTTACCTCGGATGGTTGGTCTGACGATGGCGGTGACTACAAAAAGAGTGAATTGTTTTTGTTTTAACTTAAGGTGGCTCCACACAATTTCTTGAAAAATGGAAAATACAAGTTTGAGAGTCCAAAATACGTGATTAAAAAATTCGGAAAAAGAATAAAACTAAATGTTATGCATAGTTAAACAGTCTGACAATCAAAAATTGTTACCAAATAAATAGCAACAGTTGTTGCTATGGCAACAATGACTTTTCAAAATGCCAATTACCCTTCAAACTAATTTAATTCGGAAAAAAACTTTAGTGACCCCCAGTTGTGTTTTTTTCATTAAAACTTTTCTTAAAGTATGAGTAATCAATAAGCCGATTTTAAAAAAATTCTGTAGAACGAAATTTTTTAAAAATTAGCAAACATGATTTTTCCGGAAAAAAAAAATTATTCGTTCCATTATTTTAAAATCAGCCAATTGATCACCCATACTTCAAGAAAAGTTTTAATGAAAAAAAAATTGGGGGTCACCAAAGTTTTTTCCGAATTAAATTAGTTTGAAGCTGGGGTAATTGGCTGCAGTCATTTTGAAACGTCATTGTTGCCATAGTAACAACTGTTGCTATTTAATTGGTAACAGTTTTTGATGGTCAGACTGTTTAAATATGCATAACATTTAGTTTTATTCTTTTCCCGAATTGTTTAATCACGTGTTTTGGACTCTCAAACTTGTATTTTGCATTTTTCAAGAAACTGTATGGAGCCACCTTAAGGGTGTGCGAACAAATTCCGTTGCTTGGCTATACAGTTGCTATAGTCCGCGTGTTTCAAAATTAAATAAACTGCAAATTGTAAGAAATAATCAATATACGAATGTATGGAATGTATACTGGTGGCCAAAATTATTGATCCACCTATACTTCTGCAAGTCTTCTTGTAATGGTTTTAGAATTTAATAGAGTTCTATTAGAACTGTAATATTTTATTTGCACTCTTATATGTCAAAGCATAGATAATGGAAGGGGGACTGGATAGGAAACTTACGAAACCGGAAACGGTGTTTGCACAACTTGCTATGGTAATTATACACTGATAAGGGGCTAATGCACCTAACGGAAACACCGCTGCCATACGTTTGCGCATGCGTGAATTCGCTGAGTAAACATTGCAAGAGAAGTGGGAACTAGCCATGGTGACAACAAGCAGACAGTGAAGACTAAGTAAGTCTCGACTATTCATTTGTGTTTTAAAAAAAGGGTAAAGAAAATTACGAAGGGGTAAATTCAGAATAATGTTACAATATTGTCAAAGAATCCATGCACAAATTACCTACCTTATCTTTTTGGTAGAATGCTTATAATTTTAACTTTTGTGTCGGACTCTCGGACCAGTCCAAATATTCCAGTGTTTTCCCACTCTTTTTTCGAGGACGAGCTCGGACGTCGCACATGCGCAAAACGTTTAGCAGCGGTGTTCCTAAGGGGTGGTCCCACTGTAAAGTTCAGCAGTGTCGGGCTTTAGCCATGTGCCACATGGCTAAAACCAGACACTGCTGAACTAAAGTGATATTACACTATTGTTTAATTTCAGCAATAGCTGATCCTGGCCATGTGGGACCACCCGTTAGGTGCATAAGTGGTGCAAACATCGTTTCCGGTTTCGTAACATCATTTTAAGTTTCCTATCCAGTTCCCCTTCCATTATCTATGGTCAAAGTGTATAAAAACAACAATTCTAATTTCTACTCTATTTTAGTAATTTTTGTGATTATTAAAACTGAAAGCAGAATCTCCTTGGTATCCTCGTGGGCAGAGCGAAAGGAGACTCTTGGGGTGAGACAAACCATTTTGATCTTGCTTGACATGTTTTCGGTGCGCGCGGCGTAATGACTTATTTTATTTGTAAGAGCGGTGACCACAGTCGATCGAGCCCACGGTGCTAAAACGTCGCAACGCATAATACCTAGATATTTTATGAATATCTTTAGTTCGAGGCCTGATATTTTGAAATAATTTAGACAGCAAAACAGAAGGAAGTGATAGAGAAGTGTACATTTCATAGATGCACCTTCGTTTCTCATCGTACAAGACAATACTAAATATATCAGCT
>CAXIUP010000019.1:67500-117000 GCA_964035015.1 Corallium rubrum
AGTAATGTTTGTAAGATTCCGGACTAAATTATATTTAACCGACATACACTTTTCCAAATGCGTTGATCATTTTATGCTCAGTATTGGTATTTTGCAATCAAAAGATAGCAGTTAAATAGTGATAATCTTAAGTTGCGCAAAATTTATGATTTTTGATGTAATAGATTCAGGTAATATATTGCAGATTCTTGTTGTTCGAATTATGTAGGATTTTTGATAAGTTGAGGTATTACATTTCTTTCTTATACAAACTACAAACTTTCTCATATGAAATAAATTACATTTCTTTGTTTGATATTTGTAGCAGGTAGGGTGAGATAATCTTGTTTGTCTATGATATTGAGGAGTTGGAAGATGGTCATACAAAATATGGCCTGGAAACTCAGCTAAAATCTTTGTTCAGTCTATCTTTTTGTTCGCCTTTATGCATTTTTGTGTACGATGCACGGTCACTGAACACATTGTATTTTAGTATAATGAACAAATTATCCAATAGCAACGCTTCAGTTTAATCACTCAATCGTGCTATTTAAATATTAATAAACCTAAAACAAAGGATGTGCACGTAACGGTGTAAGGTACGGTTCAACATAAAATCACAGCTCATTATAGGCGCTTTGAAGTTTGCCGAGTTTCCAGACCATATCTCTATAGGTGGTGTGCAACCAATCCCCTGAGATTCGAAAGACAAAGATATTTTCGCAATGTTGGATAAAATTATAATTGCAGATGATGAAAAAGTTTTGTCAAATTCATCGAACACGGCGACAGTGACGTCAATTCACTTCACTTCACTTCACTTCACTTCAAAAGGTGCACACCAGCAATTAATTGACTATGGTTGGAAAGATGTTTTCATGTAGGATGATTATACCATGATTTGCTTGGTAAAAAACACTATGTCCAGTTATTCGTGTTGGTAAGTAAGAAGAAGTAACTTATAGAAGTGAAAAGTCGTTCCATGTAGTTAATATTAAAGGAGAGACCTTTCTCTCTTTCAGCTAAACTTGAGCCATAATAACTAATGCATTATGCACGTGTCACGTCAAAATGTTTAATTTCTATATTAAACAACCCGAAATATCTCAACAACAAAGCAAGGAAACAAAACAACTGCAAAATGTTACTTTGTCCAATTTAAGTGTATTTCCAAATAAAACAGACTTGATTAGGTGTTCAGCGAAGCGCGACCAAATTCATTTTTCAAAAGACTTCAAGATTACCAATCATCTTACTCAGAAGGCCTAAAAAGACTTACTCTAATCCTCATCATACTGGTTCGAAATCAAAGACATAACATTTTTCTATAAATGGAAAGCTGGATATCAACTGAAAATTACAGACTATATTGATCATCTCACTCGTTTTAGCTCAACTTCCGACCAAACCTATCAGAACATCTTTCTTCAAAAACTTATTTTTTAGCAGAATTGTGTTTCTATGGAATAGCCTACTTTCAGACAGTAAATCCTCTTTATCCGTTACTTATCTGAAAACAAAACTATATATTATCATTACTTCAAGAAACTGGACTAATTTTGATGTTGATAGACCACAAACATGGAAGCCTCTTTGCAATAAACGTCGCTCTTTTCAAATTAATTGTTGTTCTTAAATTCTGCAGCCGTTTTCGTTTATTATAATTTTATGCATTTATTTCACTAGCTATAGTGTCTTTAGGTGTAGTATAGATCTGGTAGGACTTAGTATGGGACTTAATGAGGCCTGGAATGGAAAAATTTTCCATCTCATAATCATAAGCACTTTAAAATTTTGTAAAAGGAATAACCTACCAAATTTCTTTGTGGCTTTCTCGGCAACGCAAAGACATTACTTTTTTTAAATTCATTACAAAAGAAGTAGATAAGGGCTTCTACTTGTTTTCTTCCTCCGTGAAAATGCTTTGAATAAATGCGCCATTGAAATCCATACGGTTTGAGTTGCATCAACGCATTGCTGCTAAGAAAGGAAGTTATAAGTATGTCTGTTCCCACTTTTCTGAAGCAAATCTATATAAGCAAAAAGGAATTATGAATACCGGGTTTAGGATTGATTACCTGGACCGGGCTGGCCCAGTTAACCCGGCTGAGTCAGTTTACGCCGAGACAATTACAACCCCCTAAATTTATTAGGTAGCAGACTGAATTATCTTAAAAAGTTCAAGCTATGTGAATATACGAGATAAATCAATAATATTTGGAAATAAAACAACACCACACAGCACAGCACAACACAACACAACACAACACAACGCAACGCAACGCAACGCAACGCAACGCAACGCAACGCAACGCAACGCAACGCAACGCAACGCAACGCAACGCAACGCAACGCAACGCAACGCAACGCAACGCAACGCAACGCAACACAACACAACACAACCAGTGTTGCCAAGTCAAGTTTCGTAAAAATCCCAACAAAGGTCTGAAACTATCCCAAGATTCCCTATTTTTTTACCAAAAAATCGTAAGGTTCACAGTTTCATTTACTGATTAGTTCCCAGGTTTTTATCGCCGTTTGACATATATAAATCTGAGCCCACTATATCAGTGATACTTCATTTGGATAGAGTACTTCATCTTGTCTAAATCAAAGGAATACATAAAGAACGTAGGGATATGATCTAATGATCAACTAAATTAAAAAAATAATAATTAACATTGAAATTAGCTTTTTAAAACCGAAACCGTTTGCTCCGGAAAAATCCCAAGAAAAATCCCAAGTTGAATCCCTGAGAAAAAAATCCCAAAAAAATCCCAACTCCTTCAAAAAATCCCAAGATCTTGGGATAAAATCCCAAGGTTGGCAACACTGAACACAACGCAACGCAACGCCACACAACGCAACGCAACGCAACGCAACGCAACGCAACGCAACGCAACGCAACGCAACGCAACGCAACGCAACGCAACGCAACGCAACGCAACGCAACGCAACGCAACGCAACACAACACAACACAACACAACACAACACAATGCAACGCAACTCGACTAAACTTAAAACCACAATCACACGATAAAATGTGCACAACAAATACGACAAAATACGACACACAGGTTGTAACAACATGCATAACATCCTATGGCCATAATACCATTTTTTAAGTCTCGACTCTATTTCTTTGAATTCTAATTATAAAGTAATGATCGTTTTTCAGTGTTTACATTTAAAAAAAATGCTTTGATTGAATTGCTGAAATTTCTAACACAAGTACTTTGTTTTTAAAATTTAGCAGTACCAAAGACACAAAAATATCAAGAAAATGTCTTCAGAGTCACTCACAGTAGTAGCATTACTTTTGCAGGCTGTTTGAGTGCCGTTTTGTAAATCACGACGTAGTTGAATAAAATAAGTATAACCTTTCTCAATAAATCTATATCTAAATAATAATAACAATAGAATCTGTTAGAGGTGATGGTGTTGAATATATATAAATAGCCCAAAACGTCAGTACTCCCTTCTTTAAGGCTGCGTTCACACGAGTCCGGTATAGAAAACAAACGGTAAAATGTGGTTACGTTCACATGAATCCACACGACTCCAGAACCTTCTGGTGTACATCCAGTATTTCAATGCTGTGCACTGTTTAAATAGTCATGCGTCGTCAAAAGTAAATGGAAACGACGATTAGCAATTCAAAGAATATTGTCCCCCAAAGTGCATTCTTGGTTTACAATTTTAGTCTTTCTGTTAGGATCTCTTCTTATTGACTTAAAGCCTGGTTTTCATTTGTCGCATTTCATCGCGGAAAATAATATTTGTTTTGTCAAAATGGGCGCAACAGATTCTTATTCTATACGAAGTTTCACTCGTCATAGCGCTGATACTGTGTAAGAAATATAGAAAGAAGAGTTTCTGGGTGCGAAAAATATTTGAGACAAGGGAAGAACCGAAGAATTATGGCAATTTCATGCATGTTTGAAATGCTTGGTTTTCTTCCAGAGACTGGGTCCTAATTTGTCTTATTTCACCGGATTTCGGTTTTCATTTGTTTTGCTTGTCTTAATTCATCGGCGATCATCGGGGGAAACAAATTTTTTTGGTTCTTGCGATGATCGCCGATGATCGCCAATAATCGGAGATTGTCCCCGATTATCGGTTTTCATAATCATATTTCATCGCAATTCATCGCAAAGCTGTATCGCCGATGATCGCCGATGAATTACGATATATGAAAACCAGGCTGGTTGCTAAGGAATTTTCTCCCGCTCGTGATTTTGGTCACGTGATCAATGGCAAGCCATGAGCTGTTGATGATGGAGTAGGTTATTTACCATTTCTTAGCGCGAGTATTATAGGCAATATCTTGACCTAATCTTTCATATTAGATATGTATACTATGTAGAATTAAGATTAGAATGTGCCGCAATTGTTATCTTGGAGGTTTGGTGCGTTTATGCTGTACAAATACTAGATAAGTAGATCAACCTTTTGGCCTTGTATCGTTAAAATGCGGGTTATGTCGTTAAAAAGTACTCTGTCTAGGGGTCCCCTTAGTAGTAGCATTGTTATTAAAACATTTTGACTTGTTCATCCCCCCACAGTAGCTCATACTTTTTCCGCAATTGACGAAATTTTGTACATTTTCTTCAATCTGAATTAATTTTACTGCTTAAAACCTATTCATAGGTAAATCTGAACAAATCAAATCAAGGATAAATATATTTTACATGCGTGAAGCTGGCTAGTAACTTCGACCAAAGGTGTGCGTTTTAAAGCCATTTCATTTGCATTTACATGCGCCATTGACGGCCATTTTGAATTAATGATTTTCTTCTTCCTCGTCTCCTTGCATCCTCTCGTTTTCCAATTTAGTTCGCCACCGCTATGTTCTAAAAGCAAAAAAATGTAGCAGAAATCGCTCACATCTTGGAAGATGTAATTCGGAAAGGAAACATCACCAATTTGGGGAGAAATCGCCAAATTTAGCTCTCAGGGATAGGCACTTGATCGAAGAGCAACAAGCCTTATGTACTGCTGAACTTGAAGCCCAAGAAAGCCAAGTAGAACTTGTTGAAAGTGAATTAATTTCAAAGAAATGTGAACTGCGCTGAAGGTTGAGCAAGGACGGCTGGCAAGGAGAGCTGATGATATTGAGACTCGAGAACACCAACTGTCTGTCGCCGAAAATGCTATCTTGTTCAAAGATTATGTGATTTAGACTCATTTGCCAAGCATACTGAAGAGAGAGCAGCAACTGCAAGTAACTACTAATGTATTTTGTATTTTTGTTTGAACTGTATGGCTGTATAATGTAGTTTCCATTTACTCATGGTGCAATATGTCAATAGACCATCCAAAACAATATTAACAACATAAAACTGGATATCATGAGACTGAAGAGCTATAGAGCATTCTGTTCTGAGGTGAGCTTCTCCCTAGGATTTATATAATTTTTGAACTAATTTTTTGTAAATATAATATTAACTAGAATATTTCAACCAGGGGTCTTAATAAAAAGCCTGTTAAGGTTTCTAGTATAGAAACATAATAGTAGAAAAATAACTTTATATGGGCAAAAAATATTAAATGATTAAAAAAAGTCACTAGCTTGCAATGTTGTGTTCTTTCTTAACAGAGTTCACTGTCTGAAAAAGAAGAAGTGGACAAGCATCTAATTTATTTAATTTGTTTAATTGTTATTCAACTCATATTTATCTCCCAGGCTAGACTGGTTTCTTGTTGTTGAACTCATATTTATCTGCCCAGGCAAGACCGGTTAGTTGTTGTCCAACTCATATTTATCTGCCCAGGCTAGACCAGTTAGTTGTTGTTCAACTCATATTTATCTACCTGAGCTAGACCAGTTAGTTGTTGTTCAACTCATATTTATCTCCCAGGCTAGATCAGTTAGTTCAGTGTTGTTCAACTCATATTTATCTGCCCAGGCTAGACTGGTTAGTTGTACTTGTTCAACTTCTATTAATTTATTTGCCCAGGCTAGACTGCTTAAGCATTGTTCAACTCATATTTATCTGTCTAGACCAGATTGGTTAATTGTTGTTCAACTTCTGCTACAAATATTGAGTTGGTAGCTTGCATTAATTTTTATAATAGAAGCAAAATTAAAAGAGAAATAATAATATGGATTTGAAGTAAAAATTCGACTTTGGAATTTGTGTTTTAATGGCGAGAACAATTCGTATTAAAACGCTGAACATAAATCGTTGATATTTCTTCGTTTATATGATTATATGATACCGTTGAACGGCGGGTCTGAAATGTTTCCAAACATTTTGCAACACCAAACTTCATTTGAACTAACAAATCTTTTCGATACTTCATTGTTCAACATATCGGGGTGTAGTTATCTAGCGTTGTACAGCTCAGATTCCTTCATCAATGCAATGAATGTTACTTTTGAATCTTGAAATCCGCCATCTTGCTTCACGTTAAAACCTTTCCCACTGAGAAACCGCTGGAAATCGTAGCCCGCGCTTTAGGGAGAAAAAGCCTTAGCAACCGACCACCGTGCTGGCTAGTCAATGTTGTAACTGTTGTAATAATGTTGTAATTGTTCAAACAGCAGCACAAGTTCTTAGCAGAAGCTTTCCGAACGGTCGAGAAGCAGGGGCGTAGCCGAAATCAGAATAAATTTTTAGGGGGGTCCGGGAGCATGCTCCCCCGGGAAATTTTGAAATCGAGAGTCGCTGAAATGCCATTTCCTGGCTTTTGGAGGAAGATTTTATAGACCCTAAAGGTTAAAAAACGTCATATAAAATACTCAAAACATGCAAACGTCACATAGATACTCAAAATGCATACACTCAGTAGATTGAATACACTGTTTACAGTTTATTTCCTGACATAATTCATATTGCATCAGTTTTCTAGTTACATGTCTGTTGTTTTATATCTAAAGGCGGGGAGCCGCGGCTCCCACAGCTCCCCCGTGGCTACGCCACTGTGGAGAAGACAAATAAAGTTTTCCATCGCTGAAAAATACACCAGCTGTTTGGTTAGGAGCTGAAAATTTAAGAACTGGGTACTAAAGCGGAGCGAAAAAGTGCCTATTCTTATGTTCACACGACATCGGCCAAGAGTTCCGTTTTCATCTCGCTCCGTTTAGAAATCGTTTTCAAATCGCTCCAGTTTTAATAGAGCGACGTTTCCAATGCACCATTTCGATCAGGTGCCGTGTGAATGCAACGGCGTTTTGTGACGTTTTCAACTCGCTCTGGACTGGGTGAACGGGGTCTAAATCTTTCTCTCAGACCCCGTTCACACGAGTCCGGAGCGAGTTGAAAACGGCGCTTGAAAGTCACAAAACGCCGTTGCGTTCACACGGCACCGGATCGAAATTGTGTGAAAACGACGCTCTAACCGGGGCGTTTTGAAAACGATTTCTAGACGGAGCGAAATGAAACGGAACCCTTGGCGGTGTCGTGTGAACACAAGATCCGGCACTTTTTCGCTCCGCTTTAGTACCCAGTTCCTAAATTTTCGGCTCCTAACCAAACGGCTGGCGTATTTTTCAGCGATGGAAAACTGCTTTATTTGTCTTCTCGACTTCGGAAAGCTTCTGCTAAGGACTTGTGCTGCTGTTTGAACAATTATAACATTATTACAACAATGACTAGGCAGTGTAAATACTGTAGGAGAAGATGAAGTCAATAAGGCGAGTTCCTAACGGAATTACTAAAATTGTAAACTTATGAAATCTAGAATGCACTATACACCTTGGGGGATAATATTCTTTGAATTGCTTCTCGTTTCCATTTACTTTTGACGAGATATGGCTATTTAAACAGTGCACAGCATTGAAATACTGGATATACTGTACACCAGAAGGTTCCGGTGTCGTGTGAACGCCTTCAAAGCGTCGTTAAATTATGACGGATTCGTGTGAACGTAACCACATTTTACCGTTTATCTTCTACACCGGACTCGTGTGAATGCAGTCTCAGCTACAGGTTTACTCTGGCTAGTGGCTAACGCCAGACGATTTTACGTGTCAAGCGGAGAAGTCTAGCAGTAAAGGTGAGTCGACGACAGTCTAAATCAGTGGTCTTGATTATTGAAATGTTTTATACTTGTAGCGCATGCATATCTAGAGAAATTGTGTTTATGCATGGCCTTATAAGCGGAAAGTTTATGCAAATTAGGTTTTCTGGATTTATTGGAAACACGATTTCTTAGAGGGTATACTTTTTATAGGACAATTTCACTTGACCTATAACCGTACGATCAAAATCCTTTTTATAAAATAACCGGAAGTAAATGAACGACAACACGCACTCTGATTGGCTATTGAGTCAAACAAGCGTGCGCATTACAACTCCATAACGGAACGGCACACGAGATACGTCGCGACGATTTTGTCGTTTTTGATGAATTTTATGTGGATTTAATCGTCAATGAAAGTCAGAAATTACTTGGATATATGTCCAATCAGGTAATTAACACAGCAGAATGTTTTCAGTGCAACTTTAAATGCATTTTCATCGCTAAAATCGCCGACGTGTTGTACGAGGCCACGCGTGGCGCTAAATCGTAACAAACTCGTCCTGAGACAGGTAATCTGTTTTTTTGCTTACTTTTCTTGGGTTTATTGACAATTTAAAGCTATTGTTTTATAAAAGAAATAAAAAATTAGTCGCTGTGCGCGAGTTATAATGCACTCGAGAAGCTAGCAAAACACTCGGCTATCGCCTCGTGCTTTACACGCATCTCTTGTGCATATTATAACTCGATAATCGCACGCGACACGTTTTTTATTTCTTAAGTACTGCACCTTTTGGACTTTTCATTTATTTTTAAACGAATTTCGCGTAAATTAAATCTGTATAATTATAATAAGCGCTTATAACATGCCGAATACACGACAGGTGGGCCACACACGGACTTGATGATGGCCAGACTAACTCGAATGACAAAACGTATAGACAACCTGGATTTTAACACATATACAAATAATAAAGATAATGATTATGTCTATTTTTAAATTAAGAAACTTTTAGTATTTTATATCATATTATATTATATTATTCTTATACACAATATGTACATTAGTTTAATATTCCTATTCTCAAATAGCAATAATAATAATAATAATAATAATAATAATAATAATAATAATAATAGTAATAATAATAATAATAATAATAACAACAATAATAATAATAATAATAATAATAATAATTATAATAATAAGTTATATTATAACCGTAGTAATTAGTTTATATTGTAATTATAGTGTAATTAGTTTAATGTACACGACTACATCAGCAATTGTGCTGCGTTAATTTCTAAATCGTGTTTAAATAAATGATATTGATTAATTGATTGATTGATTGATTGATTGATTGATTGATTGATTGATTGATTGATTGACAAGAGTGTTTGTTTTGTTGTTTTTTTCTTTTGTGGTTTTTGCTTCGCCTTTCCCCTTGCTGGTCCTGAGCTAGGCTCCTCCGCAGGCAACACTGTGTGACTTCCCCGAACTTTGACTTCTACTGTACGGGCAATGATGTTTTCCTCGAGATCTTGACTTTATTTCAACTATACGGGCAATATTTTGGTAGTCCCCGCTTTCCCGCTCCCAATCCCTTCCATTCCCTCTCGTGCTCGGCCTACAGTTGAAATAAAGTCAAGATATCGAGCAAAACATCATTGCCCGTACAGTAGAAGACACTACAGTTCTGGGAAGCCACACAGAGTTGCCTGCGGAGGAGGATAGTCCCGAGCGCAGTGGTGTTGAGAACCAATCCCCCGCCCCAGACTAGCGTTCCCGAAACAGGGTTCGAAACAAGAAATATCAATGCGGTTGATCTACGGTGCATTAAATCTTAATTTCCGTTACTTTGTGAACCAAGGAACAAATAACTGTTACACGAGATACATTGCACAACGGATACACACTGATAAATTTTCGGTGTTGTCCTGTGTCCAACCAACACCTTTCTCCCACGGTATACCTTATTTGCCGAAATTCCAGTATCCGGCAAACTCGTCCCCACAAAAGACGAATTTAATTCAGACGAATTCACGGCGGCCATGTTGGTGCACACTGACAGAAACAATGAAATGGCGGTCATACTGGTGCACAACCTACATCCTGTGGGAATTTAACTCCGCGTTCTTATTCAAACATTTCGTATTGTTTCATCACCTCAACGGGGCCACCGATCGCGTGAGTGAAAACGTTGTTTGAATTTTATTCGACGAAATTGCGACGTATAAAACTCGATTAAATTGGACACACGAATTAAAATCGTCTCGGCAATTAAATTCGTCTGAGTCAGACGGATAGTGCGACGATAATGCGTGTTCGAGACTTTGAGTTACACTACGAATTGTCGTCGCGCCGAATTAAATGTTTCGCTTCTGTCTGTGCCAATTCAGCGTCATATTTCAGTCAAGAAGTCGTATTCAGGATTCACGAATCCAGGTAAAAACAATTAAAATTCGACTGAAATTCGACGTTTAACTCGACGTCGCATTTACGTCGCATTACCGACGAAGTTAATTCGGATTAAATTCGTCTGAATTAAATTCGTGTATTGTGCGACGTTTAGCGCAGGCCTACTAAGTATATTTAAGAAATGGCTCATGGTTTAGCGTGCTCCATCGAGTTATGGATGCACGCGGGAAATTGGGAGAGCACGAAAAAATCGCAAGTGTTGGTCGAGGCGTAGCCGAGACCAACTCTAGATTTTTGAGTGCTCTCCAAATTTCCCAAGTGCATCCATAACTCGATGGAGCACACTAAACCATGGGCCATTTCTTTTATAACATAGCATTAAATCCTTTCACAAGCCGACGAATCGTTTTGGTTGTTGTGGGGTTTTTTAAATTTCGTAGCCAAGTCTTTTTTGTTCACTAAAACCCAACCAAAAGGACAGTTTAAACTCGGTTACCCAGACCCAGTTTATGTCTTCTGGGTCGTTGTTCTTTATTTGTTCAATTTAAAACTCAGTTTTGTATTGAATTTTTCCCCCACGCTTTTTTGCCGTGCATGCTCCATCGAGTTATGGAGCACGCACGACAGCCAATCAAAAACGTTGCTATATCAAAGCTATGTTATAAGTGTCGACGGCTGCAATCCTGCGACCATATCCTATAGACACTTTCAATTCAAATTAAGTCGCTCTTATGAAAGACTTTCATAATAGCGACTTAATTTGAAAAAACTACAATCACGACAGTTGTCAGCCACATCTGATTGCTGTTTAACTCAGTACTAAGTCAGTCAGTCACTTTCAAAATCTACCACGTGCAAGAACACCTGAGCAAAGAACTTACAACATGCCTCACGCCAACTCACTGGAAAGACTAGTATGAATATTAGCGGCAGTAAAAAGTGCAAAAATGCAAAATCGTAAGCCGAAATCTAGACTCGGCCTACCACCTACACTTCAAACGTCGATCGAATTTTTCATGTGTCGAATATAATACCAATTAAGGTCGACCCAAATTATTGTATTCGACATTTGATTCATATATACGTCAAATTTAATGCGGTCGAATATAATTTAAAATGATCATTTCTATAACAACATGGCGAAAGCAAAGGCGTCCAACAGTCAAAACGACGGCGAAAAATGATGACACGTACTTTATAATACATGGTAATAAGATCTGCTTTTATTACTGATTATAGCAGGCAGAAATGCAACCACAAGCATCCATCGCTCTTGTCGTCGTCAAATAATTCGAAATCCTTGATGATGGGACATAGTGTAGAACACTTATTCAGAAGCCCGATTCTCCTCGCGAAATCAACGTTTGCGCATGTCATTTATACGTGTATCGGAAATTATTATACATTAAAATAATTTATGCATTACATTCGACACATGAAAAGTTCGACGTTTGAATCGAAGTCGCATCAAGGTCGTTTTAGTCGACCTAAGCAGTCGAATTTAATTCGCATGTCGCATTTAATCAAAACGGTCGAATTTAATTGATTCAAACGTCGGACTTATCATGACTTAATTAACGAATTGTATTCGACGCATGAAAAATTCGACGTTTGAAACGGGCCTTAAGTTAATAAATTTAAAATTCAAACAATTAAATTCGTCGGAATTAAATTCGTCTATTGTGCGACGTTTAGCGTAGCCCTAACGTATATAATACCAATTAATGAGAATATCTCCATCCTTCATTATCTACCAAGGGGCCGATTACATACCTTTGAGATTATTCTATTAATATCTTATTGACCGAGAGTCATTACCAGGAATCGGGAAGTCACGAGACCGGTTTTATCTAGAAAGGGATTTCCCGTTTTTTGAACTACAATTCAAAGAACTGATATCTTTAAACAGCAGCAAAAACATTAAAACAAGGAGACCAAAAAGGTTGAAACATATATACACTATTCATTACAAAGGTAGGTTGCGAATATATTGCCGTGGTCTTGTAGTTATACAGTATGTAGCTATATATTAATATATACGCTAGTAATATTAGCCCAGTCTCACTCACCGCAATGCGACAATGACATAATGTTCCAATGATCTCAACATTAATAGCCAAGAATTGATCATTCTACTGTGATGTTTCCCCGTATTTGTGTATATTGGCATATTCACACTCAAAACATTACGTCAATGGCTTTGCGTCTACTGCTGTGTTAAAATCGGTAGAGCAAGCTATAGACTGTTGTGAATTATATAGGACGGTGAAGAGACAGAGCTCGTCTCGTCTTCTTTATGCTATGTAGATATTGGACCACAGTAGTATTGTTATGAAATGCAATGACATCTTGTAACTAATACAATCAAGCCACCCAGGCGAGTTATATATAGATTTTGAACAGATTTGAACAAACATATTATATAATATACTAATAGTGTATAGAATTCAGTAACTCTAGTCTATACTGACGTGAATTATTTGCATGTACAGTACATACGGGAAATACTCAGATTAAAAGATTGCTAAGATCGTCAGCGAACATATATACCTGTTTGTCGGAGTGGCTTTTGAGTTCTCGTCCATCAAGTCTTGGAGTTGTACGTAAAGGGTCTCGTCTTCGCTGAAAGAACAGACGTTGTACAGTGTCTGGCCGATGTTGTTTTGATCCGGGACGCTTATTCGACAGTTTTCTTTGTTCAATGTCTCACTTGATCCATTCAGAAGACATTCAAACACGACAGCCAACCTACAGAATAAAACTTCGGGTCGAAGACGACCGCGAAAATTCATGATCGAATTCGGTTAGCGCCGCTGTTGTCTAATAATTATTCAACAAAAAGCGGAAGTATAATTATTACACATGTAGAGGATTCCTCGAAATTGTCGGATCAGGTGGAGTATCCGAGTATGTAGGCGTGTAGTTTACTTTTAAGCTATACGAAATGTGCTATATTTTTCAGATACCCTCCTTCGCAAATGTTCTTTGACCTGTTTCAAACGTCGCAATATCATGACCTATCATATGTCGAATGCATTCACTGTGATGTCACAAAGTTGGTTGTTTTATATATTTTGTAGATCGTTATTATGAGTCTTCCTAGAAAATTTTAAGTCGATACAAGTATTCCTTCTTCAATTGAACATACAATGATTGGTTAAAGTTTAGAAGTGATGACTAATCATATCTGATGTACAACCTAAAGATTCTGGTTGAAACTACACTTTGTACGAGCATTCGTTTTTTGACTGCCATATATTCTTCACTTGCGTACCTCACTGAGACGCCACTTATATTAGGCAAATATGGCGGCCAAAAAACAAATGCTCGTGCAAAGCGTAGTTTCAACCAGAGTTTTAGATTGTACATCAGTTGTGATTAGACGTCACTTCTAAACCTTAAAGGTGGTCTACAGTCGGTTCTGCGCATGTGCGAAGGTTTGTTTACGTTTTTGTTTTGATCCATATAAATGTCACAGCATGAAGTACACCTCATGCGGCCGCGAGGTATTTTCACCGTCATGGCTGACTTACTCGAAGAGCGGAAGAAAGCTTCACGCTTGAAGATTTGGAATTCAGTCAAGTAGAACAGTTCGTGGCATTGTCTAACATCGATAACATAACTACTTGCACATGTCGTGGCTGGCCACTGTCTGAGAGAAAAGGGCCAGAATTTTATTTCCTGTAGAAGTCTGAAAAATGTTTGTTCAAGCACGTGCCATGGCGAAGACTTCGGTCAATGTATGAACAACAGACGAGTTCAAGAAAGCGACAGCGACAATGATATGGCGGTAAGTTTATTATATTTTTTTGTATCCAACTATATGTAATTTATTTCTGGGCAACGGACTAAATCGGGACTGGAATCTTTGTAGCAAGTGACGCTAAATATTTGGGCTTAATCCGCGCAAAGTTGAAATTATATAATTCAGACTGTTTGTCGATTTTGTCGTTCAATTTCCTTTAAAACATTCTGTATATTAGATTGATTGATTGTTTATGAAGGGCAATGTTGAAGGTTGATAGGCTAAACCATGGCTTTTGTCAAGCGTCAAATAATCAAAACAACTTGTATTTATAAATATGAATTCATTCATGCTATTCATGTTTTATAGTTTGTTTATAATGCGAAAATAGGGTAATTTCTGTTGCGTTTTGCCTTTGCACATCATAAATATTTAGCATGGTGTGTTTATTTTTTTAGGATTCTGAAGAAGAAAGAAGAGGAAGAGGGTGTCGGAGAGGGAGAGGATGTGGGAGAGTTAGGGGACATGGTAGAGGACAAGCAAGGGGTGGTGGTAGAGGACAAGCAAGGAGTGGTGGTAAGGACAAGTAAGGGGTGGTGGTAGAGGACAAGCAAAGGGCAGTGGTAGAGGACAAGCTAGGGGACATGGTAGAGGACAAGCAAGGGGTGGTGGTAAGAGGACAAGTAAGGGGTGGTGGTAGAGGACAGGCAAAGGGTAGTGGTAGAGGACAAGCTAGGGGACATGGTAGAGGACAAGCAATTAGGGGTGGTGCAAGAGGAAGGGATGGTGCAAGAGGAGGGCATGGGACAGGAAGCGGTCAACTGGTACCAGCAGAGAATGCTGCTCAAAATCAGGCAAATCATGAACAACAATTAATGGTAAGATAGTCTTGATAAATACTGTAATAATAATATTGTAACCAATCAATGTACTTTTGGTTTAATGGGGTTTATGTGAGTTTACAGCATTCATTTCTTGTCACAAGTGCAACTACAGTAAACCTAACTTTTATGCTGCATGTTTTCTCAACACCAATGTGGAGTGTGGCGGTGATAAGTTTATATAATATCCCATGTTTTCTTGAATTTTCACTAATAGAAAAATATCTCCATATTTCAGAACTTAGTGGAAGCCCTAAATGTTGGGATGCTAAGGCTTGTGTTAGAGCTTCTTCGACTACAACCACCTAATCCCCCACCTGACAACAATATTCCATTATGGTGTTATTGTGGTCACTGCACACCTATGCCCACTCAAGAAGAAAATAAATGCTGTACCAGAACAGCATGCCCCTGCATATCATTAACTCCACTTTTTCAACAGCTTATTCTTGATGCCAATGTTTTAGACATTGCTATGTGCTATTGTGAGGATGTACTTGTCTGTAATGTTCGAAATAATGAAAATTTTCAACATGCAGCATATAGACAGTATTATAACTTGGGCCTGCAGTAATTGGCTTTTGCTGTTGCAGTGTCCCAGCCAAAATGTTTTCATTCTGTATAATTATGTTGGTAATTGTAATGTGTAACTGGCAAAGCTAATAAAATAAAAATAAACATGGTCACTTGGGAAGGAGCAACAGGAGAGTTGTACCCAGTTGTTGTATAGTTGCTATACGTGCTCTGTACCCTTCACCAAATGGTTTATACACTGGGTATAGGCCTGCAAGATTTAGTATGAATCATGTGATTTATGAATATTTTTATATATGTTACATTTGTAACTCCTATTTTCTACACTCTTCAATACTGTGCTGCTCATATCATTGCATGTATTTTAACACAAAGGAATTCACACGCTATTACATGTATTGCATATGTTGACAAATATGTTGAAATTATAGTTATATATAATATATATACATGTTAGTATACATATCATAGTTTTGTCAGTGAATTCCCAACAGTCAATGATATAAGCAACCAGTGTATCAGAAATCGAAATGGAAGGTCTGATATCGATGTTTCGAACGATGGCCCTAATCATATTTTTCTGACGAAGAGTGTTTGCCTAAATGTTAGACCTTCATTTTAGATGTACATTTTTTGACACTATCTGGTGTATTAAAACACTACTTTTCTTGCACTGTAATTCTATTGATACTAAACAATGGATTATATTGGTATTTACATATTCAGCCAGCAGGGTTAGATTAATAATAGTTGGAGAAGTTAAATTAATAAATTCTTTTAACTTTGGTCATGAATCTGAATTGTCTTGGAAATATTGAGAATGGTTTGTCTATATTTTTTTTCCTATATACAAACAAGTGAAATAACATGCAATACAAGTACAGTTAATCACTGAATTAGCATGTTGACTTATAGATCCATAGTATTTAGCTATTTCACCCAATGTCAGGGCTCATCAGCATGCCTAGGAAACACTGCCACTGAAGAAATATTAGTAATAAAATCAGTGAGTCCGACATGGATTTATCAGCAGCGTATAAATCGAGTTCGTTCTTTAGATTATTTTCTAACTTTACCGTTTTCCATCTCTCAAAAGCATCAAGTAAGCACACTCTAGAGGTATCTCTTCTAGCGTAGTACTCTTTTCGATCTATCGTTTGTCTTGACTTGAGGGTTAGGATTCGAAGTCGAAGGTTGTGCGTCGGTCATCTTCCTCGAGCACTGACACGATGTAAACAACGCGCACAGCCGATTAGACTGGGAACGATAAACCGATTTCCGGTGGAGCCCCCACTTAGCACATGCGCAGAACCGACTGTAGACCACCTTTAACAAAGCTTTATACGTTGAATTGTGTATACAACAATGCATGCTGTTGTCGGCAATAATGTAGACAATATAATTCAAAACTCTGTAACTCAAGAAGGAATAATTGTACCGACTTAAAATTTTCCAGGAAAACTCGTAATAACGATCTACAAAATATATAAAACAACCAGCTTTATAGGTTTTATAATAAACATTTTTGAATTTTCTGACTCGGAGTGAAAGCCACATATACTTCGTATTGCGAGCATAGGCGGTGGAAGCGTGTGGAGGGGGGGGGGGACTTTGTAAAAGTGGGAAAAGGGGGGGCTGCCTTTGCCTTTGCGCCGAAGGTAAGGATGATTATACGTTGAATATTTATACATGTTCGATATATGGCATTTTGAAAATTCCGTATCACTGAGTACTCCACGTATTAGCATTTGATGACTGCTGACCAGAAAGAAGTATTATGAGTGAGCCATGTCGAAATGTTTCTCAAAGTTTGAACAATGAATTTCCGTTTTCGTCTGAGCCAAGAATTATTAAAAAAAGGCCGAAAAAAAAATGAAGAATGATGAAAAACTTGTTGTGAGCAGTAAACGTTTTATAACGTTTAGGATTCTGTAAAATCTTCCCCCAAAACGCAGGAAGTGCCTTTTCAGAGACTCTAGATTTCAAAATTTTCCGGGGCATGCCCCGGACCCCTAGACGTTTTCGGAGTTCTGCCCCCCCGTACCAAACCTATCTTCTGCCGCCTAGAGGTTGTCGAATATAATATTCCAGTCGACCGTAAGTAAATAAGTCGAATATTAATAGATTAATTGTAAACGTTCAAACGTCGAACTTACCATGCTCGTAATTTACAGCATCTTATGTCCAGCTGACGATTTCGATCCCTGACATAGCCGATCTCTGAAAGAACCTCTGCGAAGGAGAGAGGTCATAGAGAGCTATAGGCGGGCTGGCTCAACACCGCTGCCAAACGTTTGCGCATGCGTGAATTCACCAGAATAAACATTGCAAGAAAAGCGGGAACTAGCCGTGGCGACAACAACCAGACAGTGAAGACTAAGTAAGACTCGACTATTCGTTTGTGTTTTTAAAAAAGGGTAAAGAAAATTACGAAGGGGTAAATTCAGAATATGTTACAATATTGACAAAGAAGCCATGCACAAATTACCTACCTTATCTTTTTGGTAGTATGCTTATAATTTTAACTTTTGTGTCGGACTCTTGGACAAGTCCAAATATTTCAGTGTTTTCCTGCTCTTTTTCTGAGGACGAGCCTGGGACGAGCTCGGACGTCGCGCATGCGCAAAACGTTTGGCAGCGGTGTTGGCTAGCTCCGGTTCTCATATAAACACACCATGAAAATTAACAGGAACGATCTCCATATAAACACCCCTTATTAGTGTTGACCTTATTTCATTGATTTGGTACACCAATCTGGCCACTGTGAGATCAGATGAAAACGATTTGTATTCTGTCACCTGCTATTTATAGTGATGTCATCGCTATTGTGCCTACCGGCAGGGTAGTTGCTAATTGTTTGCTGAATTACTTTCAGGACTTCTAAGATGCCAGAAAGAACCAATAGTGTCAGTAGACAAAATTTACAACCAGATGAGGTTAAAGAAGGTAAATACAATATATATTTAAAAAAATAACAGATAGTTAGCTATTCATTTATATACACTGATAAAGCAATAAAAATGACGTCACAGCACGACAACAGCGTGGAGAGAACACGAGCCGATATAAGTATGGCCGGGAAAAAATCCCGAGAAAACAGAAGTTTTGATTTGATCAATTCATAAATTCGCACAACCTAAAACGACACTGACGCTAGCATGCTGACGAATCAAGCAGTCAACTATCCTGCGAGCAGAGCTTTCTTTTCCTTATTCATCACCAGAAATTTGGGTCATTTATCAAAGCTAAAATTTATGTAAATCAGGAGGTATCTTTATCACATATAAAGACACTGATTAAACATTAATTTCTTTTGAATTTTCCTCATGAATTATTAATGAGTTTTTGAAATTCTATTATTTTATTTTATATACATGTATGTCTTTAAGGTGAAGTTGATGATTTGTTGATAAAGATGGTGGCTATTTCTGGAACTTCGCTCGTATTTGCTTGTTCAATCATGGCGTGGTTGAACTCGTATCTCAGCAAAGTAATTCCTCACAGAGATCAAACGACAGCAAATGAAGATCATGAAGGCGACGATACGACTTTCGATCAGCAGTTTCCTGAAGGCGTAATAATACCATATAAAACTCTTGAGCTAGTTTTTATTGGTTTAGCCTCCAGTGGTGCGGCTGTGCTTCTTGGAGTCACGTTCATTGCTTACCATTTATCTCGAAAGCTTCGCTGTTTGAAGAGAATGATGACTGGGGAAAAAAAAGAGGATCCGACGAAGCAGTTCCGACGTTTTCAATCGAGGTCTAGAATAATCGACATCTTCATGGGCATTGGTGTCTTTGCTGGGTTTCTCTCGGTGGCGTTTTCTATACTACTTTTTCACTCTAAGCCATTTTTGCCCTTTCTTTGTTTTGTGCTTCCACCCTCGGTCTTTATTATTGTGACCACGATTACTTTGTTGGTACTATTTCGATAACTTGAAGTACACATCAACATATTTGGGGATGACATTTCATACTTTTTGTCTTGATAGTGCAGGTTGAGTGAAATTTGAAACTGGCGTTGCTACGTTCAATAGCGAAGCGCACAGTTCCTATTTATAGACCAAAACTCAGACAAACAAACCCAATTGGAATCTCGAGGGATTCCTAATGAGCCATTTTCTTTTGTTAAAATGCAAGAATAAATTATAAACTCAGACAAACATGAATTCGACGTCATCTGTGCGCTTCGCTATTCAATTCAATTCAATTTTATTTGCACGAAAACAATATGGTTTACATTTTCAAGAAAAAAATTAGTATACAGCACAATAGGAATATAAAGACAGGAGAGATAAAATTGTGAATTAAGGAAATGTTCTGATCTAGGACAGCCAAAGTAGCTAATGCTACTTTGTTCGTTAGCTAGTCGTTCTTGGAGAAAAATTGGGCTTTCGGAAACAATGCGTATGACGTACGCAGATGGACAACTATGCATAAGAACAATAGATTTCACTATTAATGATCCATCTGAAGCCCAAATTTCGTCAAAAAAAACTATCCACGGCAAATTTTGAGAGTTGATAGCGCGAAAACTACGCATCGGATTCTCTTGAAATTTTCAGTGAGTGCTCCTGTCATGCTCCTCTGTATAATATAGCAACAAAAATGCCAACGAATTTTTCATTTCATAGACACTTTAAGGAAGTCGTGTTCAATGTATGCATGGAAAATCGTTTGATTTCGACTGAGAAATTATGACATTTATTGCAAATCGAACTTGTTCTGGAAAAAATGACTATATATCGGTGAGTTTTCGTTAAAAAAAGCTAGGCTTCCGTTTTTGTAATCAAACAGAAAAAACAGAAGCGTTCGAGTTGATTTCTCCCAATCCTGTGATTTGCGTACTAATGACGGAATGACCAATATCGTCAGCTTCGTCCTGATTCTTTACGAGCTATTACGTTATATGCATGTAGAAATTTTACTCACAAAGTGCAGACGTCTCTCTCAAGCGTTTTGTTTGATGTGATACGGTTGTATTCGCAAGCTAGTTCTTTATGAGTCTTGGTTCTTTCGCTATTAGTGAGCGTTCAGGAACGAAGAAAGTTTACTTCAAAACATTTCAAAAATTAATACAATACATAAATTCTTGCAGATATACAACCATGTAAAATATATTTTGAAAATTAGATGGGGATTATAACTTTTTGTACATACATGTCTAATTGTCCTGCTGCACTATTATTTTGTAATATAAATATTTTTTGCTAACCTTAATTAAGTCATTTAAGCTTCTGTTTTTGGGCTTGCTTTTGTATATAAAATATAGCCGAAAACTTACTCAAAGATGTGTTTTTTTTAATATGCTGAGTCTGACAGCAGTTTTACTGTTTTATCAAGCTTTATATAATTTTTTTTTGAAAAAGGTACAATTAATTGAACACTTGTTTTTCGTCTTTCCACGAAACTAGACTGCTATTTATATAAGCGTGCAAAACCATATGATTGACGTTATGCATGTTTACTTAGCAAGTCGTGAATATTAAAGGTGAATAACAGTCCGTACTGCGCATTATCCACCATATTTGTTTTGGTGGGTCTCACAAATAAAACATTCGTAGGTAATTACATGACGTCAGCTCAGTGTACACCGTTTGGAGCAACATCAGAAAACCATGTGATTCGGCGAGGTTATCTCTTCGGATTTCTTCTATTTCCGCTAAAAATGTTTCGTTTCAAATACAAGTAGTGAAGAGGAAGCAAGAAAAGCTTACAATCTTGAATAAGGTATCAGTATATTTTTTTGTGAATAGAGATGTAAACATTAGTTTCGTACATGCGATCTACGGACTGTTATTCACCTTTAAAGAGATCTAGATGCTTTATTATAAGCTAAATTTAAAATTGCGCTCTATTTTCAAGATTTTTTTTTGGGGGGGGGGGGGGGGGGGGATTATTTTGACAAAACAGTCAAGACATCAGGGCCATTCATTTTTAATAATTTATTTTCCCTCTTCAAATTGACCTATTATCCAGGTTTTAAAGCTTGACAAAGGGAGGTATTAATGTAACATAACAAAATGTTTGCGGTTTAACACCATGTTTAATACGATAAAATAATCGTTGAGCTTTCGTCCCGTAATTAAACTCGGGAATTGCGTTGTCGTTTCAAGTTCTTCGCTACAACAAAAAGAACCTGTGGCCTAAAGGGAAGTTCAGGGATCTTTAGGGATTTTCTGTAATGTAGTGCCTCACTCAAATTCCAAGATGGCGTCTTGCCGAAATGGTCGCTTTAACACTAGATAATACCCACAGCTCTTTAAACGGCAGATATAAGAGGTATATAGTTGGGGGAAATATTCTTTTACGACCGCAAGGTTTTGTTTCGAGTTGATGATATATTTTGAATATATTTTGGTGAAATTTGATCACAACCGTATTTCTTTGTTATATTAAGCTTATTTCGACATGTGGCATAAAAGTTATTTGAGGTGTATTTTCGTGTACTGTATTTTGGCCATTAAAACCAAAAGTCTGAATAGCTGCGTTATTAGGGCTAGTTACTGTATATACAACAGTGTTCATTTCGATCTTAAAATGGCTGGTCAATTCATGAATTCTTCATAGGCCCCATACCCAAAAGACCTTTACTCCACTCCGATTTGGACCCGACCTCATTCAACCATCTAATTCCGCAAAAAGTATTGGCGTTATTTTTTTAATAACACTATGTCGATGTATGCCCATGTGAACTCTGTTTGTAAAACTGCCTTCTACCATCTTCGTAATATCGCTCGCATAAGGAAATTCCTATCTGTAAAGACCACCAAAACCTTAATCCATGCATTCGTCACATCCAAAATCGATCACAGCAATTCTCTCCTATACGGCCTTCCAAAAATCTTATCTTATAAGAAAACTCCAATCTGTACAAAATGCTGCTGCCCGTCTTATCACTTTTTCCTGTAAACGTGATCACATCACTCCTATCCTTATGGATCTTCATTGGCTACCGGTTGCAGAACGTATCAAGTTTAAGATCCTCATTCTTACATTCAAATCTCTTAATGGCCAAGCTCCTGTCTACATCTCCGACCTGATTACACCATATATTCCACGAAAAACTCTCCGCTCTTCATCCGAAATTCTTCTCAACCGTGTCAATTTTAATCTACTCTCTTATGGCCATCGATCCTTCTCCGTTGCCGCTCCTGAACTCTGGAACACTTTACCTAGAAGCATCAGATCTTCCCCAAGTCTTTCTATTTTTAAATCCAAAATCAAAACACATCTATTATTTAAGTCTGTCTTTAATTATTAGTTTTGAGCTTTTGTAAAGCGCCTAGAGCAGACCTGGATAGGCGCTATATAAATAAATAAATATTATTAATATTATTATTAAAAGATGCATTTACTAATATTGAGTAGCTTGCTGCAGCGCTCGAAATAACGCGGGGTCAGGGGTCAATCTTTCACGATTTGTTCCCCCAAAATCACTTACGGGCGGTCAACTTGACCGCTCAAGTTTTAACGAAATAAGGTTTATGTCATCACTTTTACTGCACTCTTTTATAGTTCAAACACAGGGGGTAACATAGTTACTACGCATTTAAGACCGTCATACGGTTCGACTTCCCCCAAATCTCACCAGAAAAGCGTTCAAATATTTTCTGTTTCACTTTCTGCGCAAATCAAGAAATGAACGCTTTTGTGCATAATGTACAAATTAAGAGGGAAAGATGGTTGACCCCCCAAATTGTGTATCTGACCCCCCAAATTCACACTTGAGCGGTCATGCTGACCCCCCCCCCCCCCCCCCAATTTCCCAGCGTTATTTCGAGCGCTGTTGCTGCCTAGTCCAACAACTACAAAAAGACAAGTAATAAGCACCGAATAATGCAAAAAATATTTGAACATGATGAACTATTTGCATGTTTAGATTTCATGTAGGAAACGTGTTTTTCAAAACATGCTTAAATATTTTATTTTTATCTGATTTAAATATATTCTATATGAAATGATCACTCGAATTTGGCGAATCCAGCATAGGTTTTGCCTACTGAAAGTATTAAGATGCGTTGTTATTCGGAAAAACGAATAGACACACGCTGAATAAATAACATAGAATAAATAACATAAATTAACTATTTTGGCAACCAGATTGTTTGTTTGTTTGAAATAGCCCGAATGAAGTACATATCTGGATATATAGCTTAATCAAGACGGGTGACACACGCTGTTAACTTTGCCTCTCACTGCTGTTAGGTGATAAGCCTGACCACATTTTGGCTTTATATGAGAAGTGTTTGGGGTTTTTTCTGGTCCTCAGTGTCTTTCTCTTGGTTTCCCAGTTTTCTTTCTTTTGAAAATCAACACCATGAATATGCATGTTTTGCTCTACAAACTGTTGTAAGTTAAACTCAGAGAAAACTCTGAGTTCCTGATGGAACTCGAACCCACAACCTTCCGAATGCCAGCCGGATGCTCTTACCATTGAGCCAGTGGAACTCAGATGGTAGACCGAGGTTGTTTCCGATAGATTGTTTAACTTACGGCAGCTTGTCAAGTCAATTAGCTAAGAACACTAGTAACGTACAAAAAACATGTACTGTCAGCAGTTTTTCTCCAAAATTTTACAAAAAGTCCTAGTTCTAGCTATTTGTCATTGAAGGGTCAGAGGCATTGTGTTAACAGTATCTGAAATACTGTCCAATGTAACCTTGAATAAATTAAGTTGCTTCTAATGATATATTATACATTTATTTTGGTGATATAGTAATTATGCCTATGCCTTGGTTTGTTTATCTGTTCATTTTTCTGTCTGTCTGTCTGTCTGTCTGTCTGTCTGTCTGTCTGTCTGTCTGTCTGTCTGTCTGTCTGTCTGTCTGTCTGTCTGTCTGTCTGTCTGTCTGTCTGTCTGCCTGCCTGCCTGCCTGCCTGCCTGCCTGCCTGCCTGCCTGCCTGCCTGCCTGCCTGCCTGCCTGCCTGCCTGCCTGCCTGCCTGCCTGCCTGCCTGCCTGCCTGCCTGCCTGCCTGCCTGCCTGCCTGTCTGTCTGTCTGTCTGTCTGTCTGTCTGTCTGTCTGTCTGTCTGTCTGTCTGTCTGTCTGTCTGTCTAACTGTCTGTTTGACGCCAGGATATCTCGCAAATTAGTACTGGACAGTTTTTCATGAAAGTTTGACCAAGAACCAATCCATCTTTGTCACCGAGATATTTCAAAAAGTATTGATCCACTTTTTATTTAGGTTTGTGGAAGGGTATGTGGAACGTTTTCTTACCACATCTGCATTTTTGCATTTTTCAAAAAATCAAGCGTTTTTCAGAAAGGTATAAGTGGTGGAATAACGGGACATTGCAAGAAGAACACTACGGTTTAATAATCTACTAGGTGCTAACATGGATACTAAAAAGACTGGATAGGAAATTTGATGTCGTGAGCATGACAAGTCAACCTGGTTGAAATTGACAAGCTTAAAAGCCTCCCTACTATATTCAAAGTTTAGGATTAATACAGCTTAAAATAATAATAGAACTGCCTGTAAATAGAACAAAGCCACAATACGATAGAATATCCGTCTATTATTATGCATTTTAAAAGAAAATAACAAGGTTTATTAGTTAAAATATGCATCGCAAATTCCAAGCAAAACAAAGTACTATTTTGCGACGCCACCAATTCCTTTGAAACAACACAGAAAACATCAAAACTAAGATCAACAACGTTTACCTCCAACACTCGATTGTGGCTTAGGCAGGTTTGGAAGGCGATAAAATCATTTGAAACGTCAACATAGTCATCTAAATGTGAGAATGTGAAGAATTTGAAGAAAAGTTCACTTAAAAACCTCAATAAAACAAGCATACTCGCGCCATTCGTGACATCATAATTTTCAACTAGGTTTCAAGCTCAGTAAATGCGATTTAACCAATCAAAAGGCTCAAAACACCCCACGTGACTATTAGTTTCCCATCCAGCCATTTTACAATCCATGGTGCTAACTGCAGCCTTACAATAATCAATTCAGAAAAGTTATGCAATTGTTAGAAATTCCTTTATTGACGGGTACAGGTTATAATTCTTGTCTTCAAGAAATCTACTTACTCGTAGTTGAATAGGTAAAATGGAAGTACTATTTCTACTTAAAATGCTCGAAAATTTTTATTAGTTCCCAGAGCGTCCTTTTTTCTAGTCAAGAGGCTGTCCTTTCGCTTTCAGGCCTTCTTGTGTGAAGCAACAATACCATCTGCCTGTGACTATACCTGGAAAACAATTTAATAAATAGAAAATATTGTACATTTTTAAAAAAAAATTAACCCTTTTTTCGTCGGGTAGGTTGTCAGTGTGACGAGTAAAATCGCCTGGCCTTAGTCAGCGTAGAATGTATACAAGACTTGAGAGTCGCATCCGTCTAGAAAGAGTCCATTATGATTGGTCAGAAACTTTGAGAATTCTTGATATTTGGGACCGGTTGCATCCCTACCTAGACTGGGGGGGGGGGGGGGGGGGGAGCGGAAAGTGCCCGCAGCTAATTTAAACCTTTGAGACTTTTTGAGTATTCAAAATAAGCTTGCACGGAATTTGTGACTTTTCATAACCAGTGTCGCGGAACACTTTTGTTTGTCAAAAGAATGATAGTACACTGATTGATTAGCGAAAACTAATGACCTTTATGGTAAAACTTCGAAATTCTGCTTTAATTTGTTGTTTTTTGGGTTTCTTGGAGTATTTGATTAACTTTATTTGATTTACCGGACGAATTCGAGACATTGTTCTCTATATACAACTGGATAGGCCATTCCCTATGGCCAGCATGCAGTCAAACTTCGTGACAGTCGCCGCTATCTTCAACCTCGTACCCGGCTGGTCACGTGCCGCCTAAACGAATTTTATATCAAGGGAGGGGTGGTAAGCTTTAGTAAGCTGCACAATCATCCTCGTTTCCAGGGCCTCCTCGGTACACTGGGAAATCGGAGGCCCTAGGACATTGAGTCATTGAATACATCACATCGCCCTGGGTACGAACATGGACATAATATGACGAAACAAACGAGATACACTAAGATATTTGAAGAAAAGCTGCATTATTATGACGTCCGAGAGGTTTGGTGTTTACTGTTCTTCCCCTTGGACAAAATAATACAATTTCGCCTACCGAAATGCTATTCAAAGGTAGGTAGTTTACGAACATAATTTGCCGTCCGACGAATGAGTCACCGAGTCACACTATGTCTCAAACTAACGTAACTTTGCCAAATGAAGCAACGTTTGCTTGGTAATTGCGAATTTCGGCCTGAAATCATCGACGTCAGCTCAAAACTCATCCCGGCTTACCGAGCTAGCCCGGCTCCTCTAATTGCAATATAAATCTCATCCCGGCTTACTGGGCGAACTCGGTAATCAGCCCCTAAAAAAATTGATTTGAGAGTTTTTCTTATCTATTATTTGGCTATATTTTACTTTGTTGTAATTTTAGATACGTGTGACGTCACCAATGACGTCATAGACACGTAACATCTGATGTGACACCAATAAACATTAAAATATTTTTGAATGTTCTATTAGCATACCAATTTTCACTTTGATAGCACAAACACTTTTTGAGATATTGAGCGCGGGCACTTACTTTAAATAAGAAGGTCGTACGTACAGCTGCATGTAGACCAGCTGTACGACCCAGAAGACCCGAGGTCATGGAAAACCATCTGCTTGAGATGCAATACTGCGCATAGTCTTATTAGTGCGATCTGCTGTTGTATCTAACAACTAATTAATTATAGGTCATTGGTTAATTGCTAATTAAATGATAATTATCGAATAAATTAATTAATTAATTAATTAATTAATTAATTAATTAATTAATGAATTAATTAATTAATTATACATCACATCTCGACTCCCCGTCAAGGTTAGGTTTAATTTCTGGATAAAAATGCATTACATAAAATCGTTCAAATAGGATATCACACTTTTCTATGAAACGTGTTTTAATTGCTAGTAAAAATACTAGGAGAAAATACAATCAGTAACGCATCACGAAACGAGTCTGAACGAGCGTTGGTGTGAAGTAACTCGTATAATAATACACGAATAGGCACAATATGCAAACATGAAAAATTACCTAATGTGCGTTTTTCTCTTGAAAATCGCCCGTTGTTGAATGTTTTCTCAATTCGAGATCTTTGATCTCTCGCTTTCCAGTCGTTCCACCAAGCAATAATAGCCTCGTTCTCAAAGTAGTAGTCCGAAACATTATCCAAAACTGAAAAAATAAAAAGTTACTTTAAAAAATATAATTATATGTAACCAGCTACATATAATCGTTACTTTTTTAGTAACCGTTCGCGTTAATTAGTTACGTTTTTTAAGGTACCAGCAACTAGTAACAAAAAATCTAAAAAAAGTAACAACTAGTTCACGCTAGCAACGAAGCGCAAGGGCTATAAGTCGCATTGTGTCAGTTGATTTTCAGTTAAATGTTTTTCCAAGTTAGGGGGCCTTTACACGAGCCCGGATTAAGAGCCAACCCGGGTCAACCGTCTACGAATAAACCCCCGTTAGCGTTTGCACGATAGCCGTGTCAACCCGTCTTGCCGGGTGACCCTTTTCAAGACCGGGTCGACCCGGGTTGGAGAGGTGCGGAACTTTGGTCAATTCCTTCATGTAAACACGTGTTGATCTGACCCAGACTCGTGTAAAGTGCATGTTGGCAATATGATAATTTGTGTTGCGAAAAGCTGACCCGGGTTGGGAAAAGCTGACCCGGGTTGGGGAAAAAAGCAGCCAACCAGGGTTCATGTAAACACGAAAAAAGAATAACCAGGGATGGCGAGCTGACCCGGGCTGGCATTCAACCCGGGCTCGTGTAAAGGCCCCCTTAGTAAAGTCTTTTCAGCTTGAAGTTTTTAAAATTCCATTTTTCTCCCATACTGCAAGCTGTTGTAAGTATGTAGTTAAACGTTTTAAGCGTCCGGCTAAGCGAAGGTTTTGGATTTGAGTCAGAATTTACTGAAAGTTTAACCACTTACCAGTGGCGTGGTGGCAGGGGGGGCAAGGCCCCCCCAGCTGGGGTTGCAGAAGGGGCGCCAAAATTAGCAAGGGCGCCAAAAACTTAACAAAATAAACTTATTTCTTTGTATAGCTATAGGTCTTCAGTGGGGGATATAAAGATCTGAAATCTGTAATCTTTTGTGTTTTCTATGCAGTTTTATAATCTTCAGAATCAGGCTGTAAAATCTCACTCCAAAATGCAGGAAGTGGCATATCAGAGACTCTAGATTTCAACATTTTCCGGGGGGGGGCATGCCCCCGGATCCCCCTAGAGGTTTGGCGCTACTTTGGTGCTCGCATTGGTGTGACGTTGTTTGTTGTAATATTATATATTGCTACTTGAGTTATTTTAAAACAAAAAATGTGACCATTTATCAAATACAATAATGCCTTTTTATATTTTTTTTGGGGGGGTGGGGGGGAGGGGGACAAAGCTAATTTTGCCATCCCAGCCTAAAACTTGCCACCACGCCACTGCCACCACGCCACTGCTTAACAACTTCAGGCTGAAATCACGTTATACTAAGGTGGACTCGGAAAACCCATACTACAGTCAAAAAGGAAATACCTTCTCACCTCTGCTTCTGTAGTTTGTTGTGTATTACTGTATTTCTGTAGCCACTACAGAAACGTGAGAGAAATCTGGCGATAAAGCTCGCTTAATCTTGATTTATATTTGGTTGTTGGTATCGATTTGGGAGAAACATCATTATATTATGATTAAATTCATGAAAGCTAAATTATACTTTTTATTCGCATTTTTCGACAAAAAGTTTTCCTCACGCTTCAGTAGCGACTACAGAAATACAGTAATAAATGCATGATCGCCTCGGATTCTTTTGTTCTCCGAGGGAATGTAAACGTCGTATTTCCCTCATTGCTCATGCAAGGGAAATTTTTCCTTTGTCTTCTAATTTTCCCGTGCATGTTGATGAAGGAAAATTAGAAGGCAAAGAAATCCTTTGTCTTCTTCTAAATTTCCCGCTTGCATATATTTTCCCTCATCAACATACACAGGAAAATTAGATGCAAGTTCTCTGATCAACCGGTGTAAGTTTCCTGTCGGTAAGATTCTCAAAGTTTCCTTTGGCGTTCATAATATTACCGACTAATACCATGACCTTTCGGGAAATTAGCAATTAAAGCTTTGCCTCGGGAAGATTTGTCAAATCTTCCCTCGGCGGTGGGGAAATTTAATCGCTAATTTCCCGAAAAGTCATGTTATTACTTATCACATAGTCCCTAGAATTATATTGTCTGGAGACGCGGCGAACATCAAAACGGTTAACAATGAGCTACAATTTAGGTTGAGGGTGGCAAATAAGGTGCACAATCTTTTGTTTTACGTTCATTAATATTTATAAAGCAACGCTGCTATTGGTTGATTTCTTCATTATACCAAAAATACAATAATAAGGTGCACAAACGTGAACAAAAACCTAGAACAAAGACTTTGGCCGCGTTTCCAGACAATTTATTTCTAGGGACTATGCTTATCATAATGGGAAGGTATTAATTTCCATTTGACTGTAATACTGAATTCACATTTACTGTCGTGGCAATAGAAGCGTTCCTAAAATAATTGTGCAGTTGTATTCCTCACGTTGAACAATTCATTTGATGAAAATATTGCTAAACTTCCTGTTTTGAATTCTGTTTTGAATTTGATTGGTGTTTGGCAAATAGTCCTTTTTCTTATTGGTTATTCAAAAACCAGGAACCAATCAAATTCAAAACAGGAAGTTTAGCAATAATAAACAGGAAGTTCATCAAATGAATTGATCAATTTGAACAAACGAATTGCACAATTATTTTAGGAACGCTTCTATTGCCACGACAGTAAGTTAAATAATTAAATTAAGCTGAACATGCACGAATGCGTCATTTGACTGATTTTATTGATCGAAATACTAGTACATGTATTTGTCCAAAACGGCAACATCGGTTAAATCCGGGGTTTTTTTTGTTTGTTTATTAACCGCCTTACTTTATTTAAGTACAATATTTATTTTTTTTGTATTTTTTCCTGAATGGAAGCTTTAAAATTAGCTAACGGGTATAGTATATTTTTATGTTACTTAGTTTTTGCACTTACCTTTAGCCCCGACTTCTAGAGCTTTGTTGATAGCTGCGAGCGCTGCTGTTGCCGGATCTGCCATGGTAGTTTGTTTTTATTCTAAAATCAATGAAGATAAAACATCACGACTTTATCTGTTTTGGATTTTAAAATAAGTTGTAGATTAAGGGGATATTTACACGCGGTAAATATCTCGCAAGTTGTTACAGCATTGTTGCCTGAACAATGCTGTAACAACCTGTGGACATATGTGAACAACATTGATAAATGAACAACATTGTTCATCATTGTTTCAACATGTTGTTACAGCTTGATGAAACAACAACCGTTGTTCACGCATGTTGTAACAACCGAAGAACGTGTTGATACATCAACCATGTTCACCACTGTTGTAACATTGTTGTTCATCGTTGTTATTTCGTCATGTTGTTACAACATGTTGTATTATGTGCGAACAACGTTGTTGGCTATAAAAATGTGCTGTTGGAACAACTTGTTCATGACTGTTGATTTATCCGTGAACAAGTTGTTCGAACCATAAGTGAACAACTTGTTCACGGCGAGCAGCACAACATTGTTCACGGCGAGCAGCACAACATTGTTCACGCCTGTTGACAACCGTGAACAAGTTGTACGTTTTTACGCGTGTACATGGATGAAAGTTGTCCCTGTCCACGGGGTAACCCCGCTGACCCCAGATCGAGCTACAGTTTAAGGAGTGTTTATATAGGAAAAGTTGTCTCTGCTTGCAGCTGGATGATTTTTGATTGTCCCGAAGGGTAAACCAACATTTAACCAATCACGTTGAAGCGTTCCTTTGAAGTTGTCTCGGATAGCTGAGTGAAACTGTTTACATGGGGGGAAATTGCCTCACCCTCTAGCATTATCCTACCTTGCAAAGAGGGTGACCCTATCACCAGGGTGACCCTACTACCCGAGCCAAGTGTCAAATTCCCCATCATGGGGCGGATACAGGGTGTGTGAGTAGTGATACCCCCCCATCGGGCGGCGGAAGTAATTAGTATGCAAACGGTGTGTAGCCCCTCATCTCATTAGTATTCATTTTATAGCGGCGCGTTACGTCAGCAAGCCCTAACCCTAATATCATTATTTATGCTACCCTCTTAACCCTAACTTTCCCCCCTAAACCATAGTTGTTACTCCACCCCCCTGGTTTTCACTACGTCATTCCCGATTGGTCTCCGACTGATTTCCGAAGTTACGTAAAAGGCACTGGACTTATCTCTTTATAACTAATAGAAACCAACTTTCATTTAAACCCTTAACCCTACTTATAGCCAACACTTGTGGGACACGTAGACGTACAGAGCATGCGTACAATAAACTTTAACAAAATAGACGTTCTTTACAAGGAACTAAAGAGAAATTGATAGAGGCACTTTATATTTTTTATCTGAAACCTTGTCTCGATGAGTATAGAGAGTTTTGAGCAGCCTAAAGGTCTGAATTGGCAGAGCTCGTATAGACTCAGATTAATAGCATACATGAACATTATAGCAGTTTGGAACTTAAACGGCCAAACAGTTCTTTACCCATTTACTTGGACATATGTGCCGAATTGTCGCTTATTTGGCTTTAGTTTATAAAGTAAACGATGCCTTGAATGAAGAAACCGTTCGGCAAGATGTTCGAAAGACATTGAAACACTTTGTTCAGATAAACGGCTGACTCGGCTATTTTATTAACGTCGTCAAGCATCTTGTTAATGTTGCTACGGCTGATATTTGCATATTTATCCTGAGTGCACGTGCAGGAGACAAAAGAAAAACTCATTAGGGGCAATTAAAAGGATTAAGCGCTTAGGCAGGTCTAGGCGAGAAAGTCATTAGCGTGTACTTTTGCATAAGACAGAATTCACAACAATCGGTTTAAAATATTTATTTACACAAAAAACTCTTGATTATTTAGTGATCTATCGGTAACACTAGCATATGGGCATACAGTACATCTTATAATCCGAAGGCATGGATCATGAGTCTTGAATTCTGTACCACAAACATTACATATCAGATTTCGAATAACGCATTTGTTAAAATATTTCCACAAACACTTAGGACACTCAATTACATGTGTAAAGTTAACAGGATTCTGACAACGTTCGCAATCAACAGGTTCGTCAATTATAGAATTTTCTGATTCTATTTCGGTGTAATCTTTATCGTGTTCGGAATCTTCTTCGGAGGAAGTTTCTTCGTTTTCGCTCTCTGATTCTGTTTCTTCTTCTGCCTGCGCCAACATTGTCAGCACTCGAACATTTTCGATAAGGTTTTTGTCAATGTTAATGTCGGCGAGTCCTTTTACAAATACATTTAGACCAGCTGGTTCGGGAATCCCTGAGAAGTAAGGTGATACGCAGTATTCTACCAATTCGGCTATTTTTGTGTTTGGTATAGTTCTTCCTTGATACACAATTTCTCCTTTGGGATTCCATGTTAAGTTGACATAGGACGCGAGTAAACTATTCAGCAAAGAAGACGCTGTCGCTTCATCCACTCCGTAGTCAAAGTGTGACAGTATTTCTTTAACACGAAAATCATTATGTAATCTTTCTCCCATCGTGTTCAGGGTTCGAATGAGGGTCTTTACAAAATATCGTTCTTTTATATTAGTTCTGCTAGTCCTTCTAAAACAGGACCAAGTAAGACATCAAGAAATCCTGCACCTTTTTGAATCAATATCTCCTTTTTTCTCATAAAACTACTTCGGGGACTAGCCAAAGTTGATATGTCGTCGCTGTAAGGCTTAACGTCTTCAAGCAAAGCAGAGGATCTAAACCCCCAAACACCCCTGGGGTACCCCAATCACCCCATGGGTAACCCCCAATCACCCCCGGGGTACCCCCAAACGCCCCATGGGTAACCCCAATCACCCCCGGGTTAACCCCAAACACCCCTGGGGTAACCCCAAACACCCCTGGGGTACCCCAATCACCCCATGGGTAACCCCCAAACACCCCATGGGTAACCCCCAAACACCCCTGGGGTACCCCAATTACCCCATGGGTAACCCCCAAACACCCCTGGGGTACCCCCAAACACCCCTGGGGTACCCCCAAACACCCCTGGGGTACCCCAATCACCCCTGGGGTACCCCAATCACCCCATGGGTAACCCCCAATCACCCCCGGGTACCCCCAAACGCCCCATGGGTAACCCCAATCACCCCCGGGGTACCCCCAAACGCCCCTGGGGTACCCCAATCACCCCTGGGGTACCCCAATCACCCCTGGGGTACCCCAATCCCCTCCTCTTTCTCCTCCTCCTCCTCCTCTTTCTCCTCCTCCTCCTCCTCTTTCTCCTCCTCCTCCTCCTCCTCCTCCTCTTTCTCTTCCTCCTCCTCTTTCTCCTCCTCCTCCTCCTCCTCCTCTTTCTCCTCCTCCTCCTCCTCCTCTTTCTCCTCCTCCTCCTCCTCTTCCTCCTCCTCCTCCTCCTCTTTCTCCTCCTCCTCCTCCTCCTCCTCCTCTTTCTCCTCCTCCTCCTCTTTCTCCTCCTCCTCCTCCTCCTCCTCCTCCTCCTCTTTCTTCTCTTTCTCCTCCTCCTCCTCCTCCTCCTCCTCCTCCTCCTCCTCTTTCTCCTCCTCTTTCTCCTCCTCCTCATCCTCTTCGTTCAAACATATACATATAAAAGTTTTAGTAAGGTCTGCTTCTTAGATTATATTTAGGCGTTTTTATTTTAAAGGTAGCGTGATAGTCTTTCTTGTCTTCTGGTGATAATTGTGATACATCTTCTTTTGTCATGGGTAAATATTTTGATCTAGTCATCAATAGATGATGTTCATACTCTTCTCTATCATCTGGGGTCATCTTTGATATAACAAAGAAATTTGAATGCAGCTTTTCAATGTCTGGAAAAGTGCTAAATTTCTGCAGACCCAAAAACCCCCTGGGGTAACCCCAAACACCCCTTGGGTACCCCAATCACCCACGGGGTAACCCCAAACACCCCGGGGGTAACCCCCAAACACCCCTGGGGTACCCCAAACACCCCGGGGGTAACCCCCAAACACCCCTGGGGTACCCCAATCACCCCTGGGGTAACCCCAAACACCCCGGGGGTAACCCCCAAACACCCCCGGGGGTAACCCCAAACACCCCTGGGGTACCCCAATCAACCCTGGGGTACCCCAATCACCCCAGGGATACCCCCAAACACCCCTGGGGTACCCAATCACCCCTGGGGTACCCCAATCACGCCGGGGGGAATGGGGTGAATGGGGTACCCCAGGGGTGATTGGGGTACCCCAGGGGTGTTTGGGGGTTACCCATGGGGTGTTTGGGGGTTACCCATGGGGTGATTGGGGTACCCCAGGGGTGTTTGGGGTTACCCCAGGGGTGTTTGGGGTTAACCCGGGGTTGATTGGGGTTACCCATGGGGCGTTTGGGGGTACCCCGGGGGTGATTGGGGATTACCCATGGGGTGATTGGGGTACCCCAGGGGTGTTTGGGGGTTTAGATCCTCTGCTTTGCTTGAAGACGTTAAGCCTTACAGCGACGACATATCAACTTTGGCTAGTCCCCGAAGTAGTTTTATGAGAAAAAAGGAGATATTGATTCAAAAAGGTGCAGGATTTCTTGATGTCTTACTTGGTCCTGTTTTAGAAGGACTAGCAGAACTAATATAAAAGAACGATATTTTGTAAAGACCCTCATTCGAACCCTGAACACGATGGGAGAAAGATTACATAATGATTTTCGTGTTAAAGAAATACTGTCACACTTTGACTACGGAGTGGATGAAGCGACAGCGTCTTCTTTGCTGAATAGTTTACTCGCGTCCTATGTCAACTTAACATGGAATCCCAAAGGAGAAATTGTGTATCAAGGAAGAACTATACCAAACACAAAAATAGCCGAATTGGTAGAATACTGCGTATCACCTTACTTCTCAGGGATTCCCGAACCAGCTGGTCTAAATGTATTTGTAAAAGGACTCGCCGACATTAACATTGACAAAAACCTTATCGAAAATGTTCGAGTGCTGACAATGTTGGCGCAGGCAGAAGAAGAAACAGAATCAGAGAGCGAAAACGAAGAAACTTCCTCCGAAGAAGATTCCGAACACGATAAAGATTACACCGAAATAGAACCAGAAAATTCTATAATTGACGAACCTGTTGATTGCGAACGTTGTCAGAATCCTGTTAACTTTACACATGTAATTGAGTGTCCTAAGTGTTTGTGGAAATATTTTAACAAATGCGTTATTCGAAATCTGATATGTAATGTTTGTGGTACAGAATTCAAGACTCATGATCCATGCCTTCGGATTATAAGATGTACTGTATGCCCATATGCTAGTGTTACCGATAGATCACTAAATAATCAAGAGTTTTTTGTGTAAATAAATATTTTAAACCGATTGTTGTGAATTCTGTCTTATGCAAAAGTACACGCTAATGACTTTCTCGCCTAGACCTGCCTAAGCGCTTAATCCTCTTAATTGCCCCTAATGAGTTTTTCTTTTGTCTCCTGCACGTGCACTCAGGATAAATATGCAAATATCAGCCGTAGCAACATTAACAAGATGCTTGACGACGTTAATAAAATAGCCGAGTCAGCCGTTTATCTGAACAAAGTGTTTCAATGTCTTTCGAACATCTTGCCGAACGGTTTCTTCATTCAAGGCATCGTTTACTTTATAAACTAAAGCCAAATAAGCGACAATTCGGCACATATGTCCAAGTAAATGGGTAAAGAACTGTTTGGCCGTTTAAGTTCCAAACTGCTATAATGTTCATGTATGCTATTAATCTGAGTCTATACGAGCTCTGCCAATTCAGACCTTTAGGCTGCTCAAAACTCTCTATACTCATCGAGACAAGGTTTCAGATAAAAAATATAAAGTGCCTCTCTCACTTTCTTTTTAGTTCCTTGTAAAGAACGTCTATTTTGTTAAAGTTTATTGTACGCATGCTCTGTACGTCTACGTGTCCCACAAGTGTTGGCTATAAGTAGGGTTAAGGGTTTAAATGAAAGTTGGTTTCTATTAGTTATAAAGAGATAAGTCCAGTGCCTTTTACGTAACTTCGGAAATCAGTCGGAGACCAATCGGGAATGACGTAGTGAAAACCAGGGGGGTGGAGTAACAACTATGGTTTAGGGGGGAAAGTTAGGGTTAAGAGGGTAGCATAAATAATGATATTAGGGTTAGGGCTTGCTGACGTAACGCGCCGCTATAAAATGAATACTAATGAGATGAGGGGCTACACACCGTTTGCATACTAATTACTTCCGCCGCCCGATGGGGGGGTATCACTACTTGTGTGTGTGTGGGGGGGGGGGGGTGACTGGGTGACTAGTCACCCCCTTCCCCGTCCCAACCAATACAGGATTATACAGCGATACACTAGCAGCTATTTATACAAATCACAACAGTTACTCGTGTGTAAAACGGGCATAAATTATATTGTATAACAATGCTTATTGATACAGGCCGTACATCATGATACGCTAATATCTTGTAAATTTGAAACCCAATTTTAAAACAGTAAGAATCACGATTATATAGACGTATTGTATACAATCTCAATCTGAAATCTGAATATACATAGTAATTTTGGAACATAAACGTATAAAACATATCCCCATGAGTCCACGACAATGATGACATATGGTGTATTCATATATTTGGGTATTTTGTTCGGTAATTTATATCCTTCAAAACTCTTTCAAATCCCCCTCAAAATGCAGGAAGTGCTATTTCAGAGACTCTAAAATTCAAAATTTTCCCGGGGGACCATGCCACCGGACCCCCCCTGGAAGTTTGTCGCATCTTCGGCGCTCCCCTGCCCCCACGTAGTAAGTATTGCCTGTCCCCCCCCCCCCCCCCAAGCCCTTGTTAAATATTCTGAAAGAAACAACTGAGCACCTTATAGTCACCCCCTTGCAAAAATCCTGTATCCGCCACTGCCATGTAAACACCCGCTGTCACGACTAAATAAAATGAATGCAAAGTTGGCTCTCCCAGTAGGGACAACTCTCGTCCATGTAAGCGGGACCTAAGTCACTGCTTTTAAGACCAAACTGGGACCAGGTGATTTTTGTCGCGATTTTGCTCTTTCTGACACATGCATGCGTGCGGCCGCATGGATTGTTTTACAAACGTGTTAACGTTGCACTATTTGAGCCGATCAAAATTGCGTTCAGTACTGTAGAAAGTTATCTATTCAAAGCAGCATCCGTCAGGATAAAAAAAAAATCGCAGCAAAAATAAAACATCGTACGTGTTAGCGGACCTTAACCCTATCTAGATTTTTTTTTAATCTTCTGAATTATGGTAGGGGGGGGGGGGTAGTGCCCGCGGTCAATATCTCGAAGAATATTTATGCTATCGGGGTGGAACTTGGTATGCTAATAGAACATTCTAAAAGATTTTAATTTATATTGGTGTCACTGATGTTACGTATTTATGACGTCATTTGTGACGTCATACCTAAAAATATAACAAAGTGAAATACTTCCAAATACTAGAGAAAATTCTTAAATCAGAATTTCTTTATTGTTGCTCTAGTGAAAGCCAATAGCAAGAAGAGAAAACTATAAAAATTTAGGAAGAATTTGGTTTATATTTGGTTTATGGCCATCGAGGTAGCTGTTGTGATAAGCAGATAAATATTATATTCATTAATCAAGTTCGATTCTATTGTACTATTTCCAATCTTTAGACATTATTTGAAGTATCCTATGAGCATTAGTAGCTCTAAAAACAATTTTTGTAGTTATTAAATTGATGACGTCACTATATGACGTCATTGTTCGCAATCTTGGATTCCGTCATATTGGGTCTATGACGTTATAAATTTGAATAACACAAAATTTATGGAATTACATTAAAATAACTAAAGTTAATCAAATGCTTAACAAAATAAATAAAATAAAAACCCAAAATTGTTGCCATAAACATCATCAAAAATATGGTTGCCATGGCAACTTGATCATCAATGTGATAATTTTTTGACACAAAAAGTGTTCCACAATGCACGAAATTTTGTGACTTTTCATAACTAGTATTTATTTTGAATACTTAAATAGTTACAAAGCTTTAAATTCCCGCGAGCACTTTCCGACCCCCCCCCCCCCCCTCCCCCTCCCAGTCTAGATAGGGTTATAAGGCCTTGCGATTGGAATCGAATTCGAGTTTATGTAGACAATCATTTGGGAATTTCTACGCTTTAAAGACAACGATAAACAATTACAAGAAGAGAAGAGGATTATATATATGCTGGCTTGTATGATATGAAAATTTAGAGTAAACGTTCTTGGATCTATATATTTTACTCAGAAAAAATTCTGAGCTTTTAAGCAGGACTCGCCCCCCACAATCGCCGGTGAGACGCTTTAACCATTGAGTTACTTGTTTAGAGCATCTCATTGGCAATCACATTACCAGAAATTTGGGTCATTTATGCCGCTGCTCTCGGTCAGCGGCTATATTCGCCTAATAATATAATTATGTATTCTAGAAAGTCTAATGAGTGTGATTCTACTGTATTCTAGTGTTTCTCATTATTCAGGTCATTGAGTTCTTTAGAATTCGCCTAAATCGTGCACGATAAGGACTGTGAAATCAAGCAAGTTCAAACGCTTTTGGAAGTACTATGCTAGAGACAAATGAGGACCTTTATGTGCTCTCGAAGTAGACTGACTCATGCCGAATGCAACGCGAGTCGGGCACTTCGCATCACCCGTAACGTTGTTGGTCAATTTGGCCAATTTCTAGAACCTGTTTGCAAAGATTACTATGGCTAACACTATGGATAGTGGCGCTTTCAGTGCAAAAATAAGACGAGCTAGGGAAGTACTTTGGCATCGAAGTAAGCAAATGTTTTTTAGTTATAACTGTTCCTTAGTCCATGCTGAAGTCAAATGGAGTTGGGCAAAGAAGAAATATGTCACCGTTTAAGCAAAATTTGAATTATTATGTGATTTCATTATTTACTGTTGAGAATCTCATTATTATGGTCCTTAATACGCACGCGCGCCACCATCTTGTCCCAAATTTCTGGTAATGAGAAGGTTGTTGGTTCGAGTCCCGCTTGAGAACTCCTAGCCTGTGAACAGGCTCTCTCTGTAGGAGTAAAGGGAACAGGATGGAGCCTGTAAACAAACTATAGACCTTATTCAAAAATGGCCGCCGAATTAAAATTCTTTTATATACATATAAATTAGCCCTTATGAACTCGTTTTCATGTGTGAAATTCAAAAGAATTTTTACTTTAAAACGAGGTCATAAGGGTTAATTTATATGCACCTAGAAGAATTCTAATTCGGCGGCCATTTTTGAATAAGGTCTATTGAAGCCGCCGTTCTATGATACCAGAATCTGGTATCATGCTCTGATTGGTCCGATCACTGATTGAATGATTCATAATATTAAAATAGGGGCGTGCCTGAGTGAGCGTTGGTGTGTGCAAATTGTTTAATCGAAATCTAATATTGCGAAAAGTTTAGCTAAGAACCTCATAAACTTTACGAATAGTAGAATTTCCACCCCATGCAACTAAATGTGTGAAAATCAATGTTAAGCGTATGAGCGTCAGAGAAATATTGTCAGAAGTGAAAATATAGTCTAAAGTGATTTGTTTATTCAAAAGCTTATATTTCAATTACTATAGCTTACCTCCTGTTCGGACTAGGTGCCCGATCACGGTGCCCGGGCACGGGCACTAGTGTGAACACGACTTTTTTGCGGTGCCCAACCCAAACTAATCAAAACTGGGCACTGTGCGTTAAGGTAGTACCCGGGCACCGTGCCCGGGTACGGGCACTAATGTGAACCAACCTCGTCCCCAGGGCATTTTGCCTCCACGTTGGGAGGTCGGCGAAAATGGCCCTGGCATCGGCTGGTCACGTGACACCCAGAATTTTGGGGTGTTTTGGCAAGAAAATTTATGCGGTCTTTGTGTTTCGTTTTTGTATAATACGTATACATGAATAATAAATAAGAAATATTTAACGCTTTGCCGAATCACTCATGTGAGCCTTTATCATAAATGCAACTGGCTAGCATTATTCATCATGATACTCCCCACGATTATCCAGGATACATTTAAATGTCGGGAAGAAACATATATCTAATGTTGTTCTTGACTTTAACCAAAGCGATCGTTACAATTCTTTGGATGAACTTCGCAGAGTGGATTTATTGCAATTCATATTTTGATGAATAAATTACAATGTATCTGAATTAATCAAGTTTTTAAACCAGCCAACCCGATTATAGAATCGACCAGCCGATGCCAGGGCCATTTTCGCCGACCTCCCAACGTGGAGGCAAAATGCCCTGGGGACGAGGTTGTAATGTGAACACGTTTTCAGTTTAAAGTGGTGCCCACGCTTAATACTCAATATTCCGTGTAATTCGGAGGCTTAAAGCGACAAAATAGCTGCAAAAGCCATGAAAAGCTTTATGTGTGAACGCTTATCAGATCCAGGCACTTTGAAAGTGAACAAGTGGCCCGTACCCGGGCACCTTGTCTGAACAGAGGGTTAGAAATTCACAAAATTTACGAAAATTGACATTTTTATTATGTTCTTGCTGCTCATATAAATAAAAACGCACGGAAGCCTTTGAAAAGTTTACAAGTGTTAAATTAAGGTGATATCCAGCGCGTTCTGCGCATGAACGAAACTAATGTTTACTTCTTCGTTTACAAAAATATATACTGATACCTTATTCAAGATTGTAAGCCTTTCTAACATTTTCGAATTCAGAAGAAATAGAAGAAATCCGAAGAGATATCCTTGTCGAATTGCATAATTTTCTGCCACGTTCGGCATGTTGCTTTGAAGTTCGAACGCTTTTTCTAACTCATAGATAAGCTGAGTACTCCATGTAATTATCTACGAATGCCATGTTTTGAGAGGTGCTCAAAACAAAGATGGCTGTAAATTTTCTAAACAAGGTCTGGTAAATAATAAAATTTTACACCTTTTACGAGCATATGCTTGCATAGCAAGTCAAGACTTGACCGTTTTTTTAGATGTAAAATGTGGTTGTATTAAAATTGCAATAAATGTATATAAAGTAAAGATAAAAGTGCCCCTGGAAAATGGAAAATAATATCACTGAGGTTGCGAGGTAAAATATCCGCCGACGGGCAAAGATTTCGAAAAGGAATAAACCGCTCGCTTGTTAACCTAGTTCACACGAGCAAGTTTTCCTTGACAAGTTTCTTGCCAAAGAAACTTGTTCGTGTCGTGTACGGGTCACTGAAAAATTCCTTGACAAATCGCCCTTGACAAGTTTTATTTGCCAGTGTGAACGGTCAGCAATTTTCGCGAAAAAAGCTCAGTGGCATGCCAGCTTTTCAATAAGGAGACTTGTCAAGGATAAACTTGTCACATTGCCTCGTACACATGGGTAAATAAAACTTATCAAACCACAGTACCGGACGAATATTCGGAACCAGTCTTGAATTAGTACAGTTCCACCTGTTTACACGGAAGAAAAATTTGGAACCGGTCTCGAATTCAATAGTACGGACGGCGAAATTCGAGACCAGTCTCGAATTCGTCATGTACCGTGTCCGTGTAAACGTAGCCTGGCGAAACTTGTCAAGGAAAACCTGTTTATGTGAACTAGGCTTTATAATAATAAACAAGACGCCCGCTAGGCGTTAACTCTCGCTACTTAATAGTGGGCACTGGGCAGTGGTACAGGCTGGTATGGGAAGATTATGCTATGCAAATAATCCAATACGCCATGATTCTATAACCAGCTGTGTGCTAACAAATGCTATTAGGATAGTTGTCAAGAAAAATTTGAATTTGTCTAACATAATTATTAAGGTGGGAATTCTGTGTAACAAAAAATTTGTCAATCATTTCCTGTAAACATTATGCAACTATTAACCCTTTACCAGGCAAGATTACCAGGAAGTCTCCACTTGACAAATAAAATCATGTGCCATTAGACAGAGTAGAAGTAAGAAGTTGCTAAATGACAACCATGCGAAGAACAAATTAACATTAGTACAAGCGTACAATGAAATGGTAGCCATACTGGTGTAACATGCAAAACATTAAAATGGTGGCCATACTCGGATGTACTGTACAATAATAAACAATACAAGCAAATAAAGCAAACCACAAATATTAATACAGTTACTCAGTACATTGAAGCTTACATACAGCATTCACAGACACAAGTCAGTTCAGCGAAATGACAACTTTGATGAAGATGTAAAACACAGCATGTTTACCTTTCACTTGCAAGTTGGCTTTATCAACTTTCTTTGTTCTTTGATTTACAGCATTGGGCAACATTTTTCAGTACCATTTAATTAATAACACATGTAAATTGATGGAGAACACATTGATCGAGAATTTTCGTAAAAGTTTGATCGAGTACTACACATTTTCAGCGTACGGTTATCGAGATCGCGGACCAACCCACGTCTACTATAGTATAAAAGCAATGTATTGCGAATGTGTTTATCATTAAAACACAAATTCACTTCGAACAAGACAACCAAAGGCGTCAGGAGAAGGAAAAACTCACCACTCCTGCATGAAAATCCGCCATGATGAAACATCAAACAGCATTTGAGCTGTGACGTCATGCGTGCAGTTTCGCAAAGCCTCTTGGGGGCAATATCGCGACCCAAAAAACAAAAACACTAACAACCGGACCGAAGGACCGAACAGGTAGCCCGAGTAAATAGCAAACGTTTACCCAAAACCTCACATTTCGAAAAGTTTAGCTAGGAACTTCATGAGATTTACAATTAATAGTATTTCGACTATACTCTTTCGCCCCGCAAATAAATATGCACGAAAGTCAATAAAATCCGCTCTCCTATCACAGTTGTGTTGACATTTTCTCAACGGAAGTATAAACCGATTGCAGATTTTTGACAAGGGGCAGATGACGGCTTCAGTTCCCTTTACGCCCCGGGGAACTCCGAAATTTTGACTGAAATTTTAAGATAACCTAATCCCTTATTTTAGTCCTAATCCTAACCCCAACTCAACCCAACCTTACCTAACCTAACTTTACCAGAATGCCGTCTGATTGTGTTAAAAATAGAAGTTGATATTACATTCGTGTTTTAGTGCTAACAGTCTGTGTGAAGTCATTTTGGAACTTTATATGAAACTTCACTCGAATTTTTTCTTAGTGAAATATCTTGAATATTTACACTCAAACAGTTATTCATTAGGTAATATAAAGGATTGGGGGCTAATAATGTATCCTTGCTCGCAGCCAGCGGCTGAATTACGAAGGACGCTGATCAACGTGGCAGCCGCCATGCGACACAGATCAGACGACGGATCACAGCTAAGATGTAGGTGTTGATTTTACGGAGGCAGGAAAAGCGGAGAACCCAGTGAAAAACCCTCGAAGCACAGGAGAGATCAACTACAACTCTACTCACATGAGTTCCAAGCCCGACAACGAGGTCATTCCTATAAGCAGTCAGCCATTCAAGTACTTATAACCCCTTCTAACTGGGCTTAACTTTTGGTGAGAGGCAGCGCGCTAACAGCACACGCCACCCGTGCTCCTATGCATATATACATTGTTGTTCATGGACATAAGTCATATAGTTTGGTGTTTAAAAACGGATTGCAGTATTGTACTATAAACATGTATGTGAATGGCGAGTTACTGTCAGAAATCTTAGTTAAATAAAATATCCATTCCTGGTGTGTGCATGTTCGTACCGTTGCGGTATATTATGCCGTAACTAAATTAGAATAAAACTCGAATCAACTTACCTCGAAAACCTTGGTCTTGTAGTCTTTGGGCAAATGCTGAGTCTGAACCATGCACCTACACTTTTACTGTGCACACATCCAGTACTTTTACTCAACTGAATTGCCGTTTGTACTTATAAACATATGTTAGTCGTTTGTTTCAAAATGCTAATTTTTTAAACAAACGTACAAAGCTTTCTTGCAATTATATCAAACATGTGACCATTAGAAAGACAAAAAGCCGCAATATGACAAGGCTATTATTTTTGATCAGCTAAATTTTTTTAATTTGCTCAACTTAATCGCCGTTTATATATAAACATGCAGTCGTTCGGTTTTAAAATGCTAATTCTTTTTTAACAAAACTACTCTTTCGAATGCAACTGTCAATCATGTTACTGTACGGGTGGACCTGTTTGTTATTTTCGGCACTTTTTCGACATCTTGAGCTAAAGGGGAAATTAGGGGCCGGTTTATCAACTTCCTGCCGAAATTCGCACGTATTTATATATGAAATGAAAAATTCAGTTCGACGTAAACGTTTCTATTCATTTGACCGTAGCCGATCTTCATTCGTGGTATAGCTAGATTAGATGGAAATTTAACCCCTTGACGTCACACGTCCGTAATGACTTATTGAAAGGAAGTTATACATTTTTGCAGTTGCGGTGGCGCCGTCACGAATTAGCACCACTTTTTATTTTTCTGTGAGCTTATTCATTTGTTAGTTCGTTCTTGCGGAATCCCAATATAGCCACGGCACCGCTCTCTAGCTATATAGCACTGCATGGCTCTGGTTATCAAACGAAATAACTTGAAACACTAAACACTAATTACGTTTAGTGTTGTGTACTAGCCTTTGTCCTTTAAAAGGTCTTTGTCTGTATTTGATTGCTATCAAATTAGCTTCTACCATAGATATTGGAGTTATTGATTGACTCGGTTCTGGAGACGGGCCCGCATTGGGGGATCCAAGATGGCGGCTCAACTGGGCAAAAGCTCAAGTGACCCTAACGGGACAAGTCTCTTTGAGTGACCCTCAAGAAAAACGAACTGTAAAGAATTGTTTCAAGCCTGTCGAGAACCTCGACATCAGTATGTTAGGGGAAAAAATATTAGTTTCAATTCGTAATGTCCAAATTTTGGATCGGTTAAATCGATATATTTTCAGCGATGGAACTTCTTGCTTCAATTTCACTCGATTTTTAGCTTAAATTCCCTTAACATAACCTGAGTGTATTGCAGAAATACTTTTGTTTATTTTTGACGTATAGATTGCTAAATTCAACAAAACACTGCCCCACGATTGATCACTATAACTCTGGTGAATGGCTTTAATTGCCAACCAGGACTATCAAAAAAACTTCTGTCTTGAATGCATGTATTCTTCTTTTCTGTTAATTAAAAACAGTAATTTTCTCAAAAAAGCTCCCTCTTCGCTTTCGCCAACTCGGTTGAGCCGCCATTTTGGAACTCCACAGTACTAGTGGGGACATTATCGAAACAGCGCTCCTGTTGCGAGTCCGCAATCTATACCTCCTATATGGCTCCTATGGCTTCTACCCCGGCACACAAAGATGACACAAAACATGCAGTTCCCAACACGAACCAGTTTTGTTTTACTGAAACATGTACCTCTTTTAATATTTCGCCCTAAAACTACAAATCATTTGCTATAAATCTTCCCTCTATATATGCTATTAAAAGCAAAAATTCTTTTAACCTGTTTCGTAGTGCTGCAGATCATTTAGTTTAGTTTACAAAAGGCAATTGCAGCAGCAAGGACAGCAAAAAATACCAATGGCAGTAAAAAAGAAAGGAAAGGCCAAATTGAATGATTATGAAACAATAAGACTGCGAGGGCGATCGAAACGAAACCGAGGACGACACCAAAAAATAGAAAAATATGACACCACAACGACCACCAGCGCATGCGTTCGAAACGCTCGGGAGATCTACTTGTCTCCGCACTCGACTTCATTTCCCGGAGCAGCAGGGAGATCTGATAAGCGATGAAAGCCACGCCAATAAGAATTCCAATTCCCGAAGAACCAAAACAAATGAACAGAATTTGAAGATTTTTCAAATGAGGAATTTCAAACGTAACTTGTTGCTGTTGGGTGCTGAGCAAGTTCGCGTTGTCTTGGCTTCCGCCATCGGGCAAAGGTTTACCAAGATACGAGTTAACCCAACTCATTATGGTTCCAGCGAGAGCGAGTGATGTCGCAGACACAGTGAGAATCTTTCTTATCGAGTCGTCGATTTTTTTCTAAGAGTGGAAACAGAAACTGTGTATTCAGCACACTGAATATATTTATACCAATTTGTAACAGTTAACTAATTATTTTTTTGTAATCAGTTATAGTTATGTATCTAGTTACCGGTAAAAGTTACGATAAAAAAGTAACTAGTTACAGTTACAGTTACAGTTACAGTTACAGTTACAGTTACAGTTACACTAACTGTTAGAGTTAGAGTTAGAGTTAGAGTTAGAGTTAGAGTTAGAGTTAGAGCTAGAGCTAGAGCTAGAGCTAGAGCTAGAGCTAGAGCTAGAGCTAGAGCTAGAGCTAGAGCCAGAGCCAGAGCCAGAGCCAGAGCCAGAGCCAGAGCCAGAGCCAGAGCCAGAGCCAGAGCCAGAGCCAGAGCCAGAGCCAGAGCCAGAGCCAGAGCCAGAGCCAGAGCCAGAGCCAGAGCCAGAGCCAGAGCCAGAGCCAGAGCCAGAGCCAGAGCCAGAGCCAGAGCCAGAGCCAGAGCCAGAGCCAGAGCCAGAGCCAGAGCCAGAGCCAGAGCCAGAGCCAGAGCCAGAGCCAGAGCCAGAGCCAGAGCCAGAGCCAGAGCCAGAGCCAGAGCCAGAGCCAGAGCCAGAGCCAGAGCCAGAGCCAGAGCTAGAGCTAGAGCTAGAGCTAGAGCTAGAGCTAGAGCTAGAGCTAGAGCTAGAGCTAGAGCTAGAGCTAGAGCTAGAGCTAGAGCTAGAGCTAGAGCTAGAGCTAGAGCTAGAGCTAGAGCTAGAGCTAGAGCTAGAGCTAGAGCTAGAGCTAGAGCTAGAGTTACAGTTACAGTTACAGTTACAGTTACTATTTATTGACCTCGCTTGTTTGGTCTGTACTAGTAAAATATCGGACCGACGTTTTTAGTACGGACTTCGGCTAGTACATATTGAATAAGCGAGGTCAATAAGTAATTTATTATATGACTACAAATGTTGTAAACGTTACTTAAAATAATTATTAATGATAATAATTCATGAACAAAACACAAAAGAAATCATGACCGTGAAGGAGGTTGTATATCTGATACAAACCACGCGTGGTTGTATCATTTGATATAAAACATTGAAATTGAGCTTTTTCTGAATTAATCTGAACAAATATTCCTCATATTTACATCAAAGACTCGGAGTATTTTAAGCTATTTACAATATTCGTGTCCGTCTGGTATTGGATATGACAAGCTCTCTCTCGCCTTCGACTCGAGCTTGTATATCCAATACAACACGGCCACTCACATTGTAAATAGTACTTCTCAAATTAATTCATTAAAAATTCATGAAGAAAATTCAAAAGAAATGAACATTTAATCAATATCTGTAAATCGCATACAGATTCGTCCTATATCTGTATCTGTATCCAGCGATCTGTATCTGATTTACTACGGCTCGCTTGCAGTTCGCCTTGTAAATCAGATACAGACCGCTGCTCGTGCTTTATCCATTATGTAAAAACTCGACAACGTGTTTATAGTCAAAACGGATGTTCTCTTGCATGCGACTTTGCAATATTGATATGCAACTTCAAAAACTCATTAATAATTCATGAGGAAAACACAAAAGAAAATCATGACCGTATCGTGTCGTTATGTACTGTATAATAAACGAGCAGGAGTGTTTTATCAGATATAAAGACACGAGGCGAAGCCGAGTGTTTTTATATCTGATAAAACACGAACTGCGAGTTTATTATACGGCTTCAAAAACGAACCACTTGGTAAGTTGATTGGCGGAGTTAGTTTGAAAAATAACCTTGTCTAAGCCGAGAAAATCAAAGCTAAACTTTATGTAAATCAGGAGAAATCTAAAGATACGATACGGTCATGATTTTCTTTTTGTGTTTTCCTCATGAATTATTAATGAGTTTTTGAAATGTGATAAAGATACCTCCTGATTTGCATAAACTTTAGCTTTGATTTTCTCGGCTTAGACAAGGTTATTTTTCAAACTTACTATGCCAATGAACTTTCCAAGTGGTTCGTTTTTGAAGCCGTTCGCCTCGTGTCTTTATATCTGATAAAACACTCCTGCTCGTTTATTAAACAGTACATCGCAATTTTGATTGATGGGTTCAATCAGCAACCTGCAAACGCTTTATCACGATTCCTCGACTGGTTGCCCTAAAAAATCGTTTTAAATGCCAACTTTGGATAATTATTTTATTAAGCAACCCGTCGAGGAATCGTGATAAAGCGTTTGCAAGTTGCTGATTGAATCCGCCAATCAAAATTGCAATGTTGCGTATCAATATTGCAAAGTCGTATGCAAGAGAACATCCGGTTTGACTATAATAGACTTGTATTCGTCACCATCTTTCTTGGCAACTAAACAAAAATGGCATATGTTTTCCCATTTTAAGGTACTTTCTGTTTACCTACATTATCGCTGATAACCAACGTGTAGAAACGCTATAATACGAAAGTTTCTTGACGGGCACTATTGAATGACGATTTCAGCAACGCAATGTAAAACTTTACCTCCAACTCTTTTGTAATCACTCGAACTTCAAGCGTATAGTAACGTAAGTAACCAGAGGTTCATCTTCGTCATCTGAAGTCTGGAATATCCTCTTTCTCGTTATCAAACGAAGTGTATTATGTATATCTCCTTCTCGCAGGAAAGGGATACGTTTCGGGTTGCGGGTGTTTACTTCTAATATATACACGTTATTAACAGGGGCGTAGCGAAGGTTATACGTTTGGGGGGTGGGGGGTGGGGGGGGGTGGGGGGGGGGTACACGACTCAATTTTGTCGACAAAATGGGCGTGGCTCTGATTAAACCACGCCCATTTTGTCGTTGTTTATTTTAATAAATCAAAACATGGATTTTGTTTAACTTAACGGATCTTGTCGCCTATTTACCAAATTTAATAAAAGGAAGACAAACACTGAAGGCAATTACCAGTACAACTGCAATAAGTCTA